>OY720464.1:36723152-36818152 GCA_963082715.1 Harpalus rubripes
ATCGTGACGTCAGCAATAACATGTCCGCCGTCCCTAGGAACGTGCGCGTATGTGTGTCTTGATTATTATTAATTGTTTTGTGTTTATTAATTGGTCTTGCTACGGTGATGTGTGTCATCCCTCGAGACCTCTCACACAGCTCGGCCTGTGTTAAGCAAATGGATTAATTATGCAGCAGTTTTGCTTGGATCTTATCTTTCCCAATTTTTAAAACTCATTTCAAGGAAAAATATGACTGCGGTAAACTGGACAGTTATTTCTCAAATATTGTGAATTATTTACAGCATCATTTTCGAGCTTAATAAACAAAAAGGAAATTATTTACTGCGCCTATTTAAAACACAAAGGTAAACGAAGTAGTTTTCCATCATAATATTATTCAAATTCATCGTGTGAGTTTAAAATATTTTCTTCTTTTTCTATATATCACCAGTACCGGCTCTAAGGTTCCTTGCGCCCCGATGCAAAATTAAATTGAGCGCCCTATTTTTTAAATTAATGTTGAATCATACAGGTATTAAGAAACATTTGCGTAGGCTTCCACAGTCTGAGTCATGAGAAATATTCGTTTTCCGGGAATGGACTGTCATATTTTGAGTCAGAGCTCAACGTTTCGCCCGCAGTCGTATGGGGCATCTTCAGGAGCAAGGGGGATAGTACTGTCTTAAACAAGGTTATCCGACGTGTCAACCACGCTAGAGGCCAAGTTTAAGCAACAAGAGAGGGAGACCCAGTTTACACGTCGGGTAACCTTGTAAACTGAGTCTCCCCCTCTTGTTGCTTAAACTCGGCCTCTACCGTGGTTGACACGTCGGGTAACCTTGTTTAAGACAGTACCATTCCCCTTGCTCCTGAAGATGCCCATACGACTGCGGGCGAAACGTTGAGCTCTGACTCAAAATATGACAGTCCATTCCCGGAAAACGAATATTTCTCATTAAGAAACATACTCGTATATACTAACAATAAAGCAAAATATATAAAAGTTCACATAGACTAAACTAGTATTATAGATACACAATATTATGGACATGGAGAATATAATTTGTAGTTGAATAATTACTTTTTTCTACTCCCACTTGAAAAATTTATCATTTCTTCACAATCTGCAGAATGGATATGTAGGCAATACTAGTTAACTGAACAGATATAATTTCATATCCATTCTAGGATGGATATGAAATCCACGAATCACAAATCTCGAAGTCGTGTAACCCAGGCAACTGTCTATTTATTTATTTATTGCAAGATTAAGAAGAAGAACGAAACAAATGTCATATTTGACATTTCAATGTTGTCATTTAGATGGAAATATTTTCGGTATAAAAAAAGATATGAATAATTTAATAACAACTAAGAGAATTATATTATGAATTAATTGTAAGTATTGAAAAAGAACGTATGACAAATGGAAATCAGAACGGTATGAAACATCGTATTGCCAAGTCAAGGTTATCCTTTAGATTTGGCAATAAAAAATCGTAAGTAGTATGTAAAAGTATTGTATACTTATAAAATAAAATATTATTTTAATAACAAATGTCATTAAGAAAGCCTAGGAAACCAATACATAAAATGATATTAATTAATAATGTTCAATGCAATTTTAAATTCCTATTCCCAATCGTAAATAATTTTTTCCCTCTGGCAGGACAAATCAGTACTACGAAAAGCCATCGTACAAGCGCCATATTGAATAATTGATAGCTGAGTAAGTAGTATAGTAATTAATAGTTAAAGATTTTTAATTATTGCCTTCATATGAATATGTTTTTAAACCTGGTTTGTATACACAGTCAACGAAATACAGTGAACAATGTGAACTGTCATATGTCAAACCCATCGTATGGCGGCCATATTGTTTCGAAAATCAGCGCCTCTGTCGTTAATTTCGATTGCGAATAGTTCACATTTTCCTTCTTTTCGTTAGTTGTAGAAAAAGTATGCTGTACAACTCGAGTGGAATGTCCATATCGCATGAGGATGAAGCTTGAGCACGACGCCGTAGGCGGAGTGTTCAATCATATCCACTTTTGTTGTACAAACTACTATTTTAAGTACGGATAATTAAAGAATTAAAAACAGGGCCGTCTTCAGGCTGGTGCGAACGCTGCAGCTTGATTATAACAATAAACTTCTTGATTACAATAATGATAATGACTAATAATATATTTTAGTTAGAAGAAAAACACATTTCTAAAATGAGTAGGGGTTGAATTTTGTTACATTTAATAACGCAGTTCTGTAATTAGTTTTCTAATAAACTTTCATTAATTTGACAAAAAAATCTTATCCACCCCCTAAATTAAGTGCGGCTTTTGTGAATCCACTGTATCTCCATAAAACCCTGATAAGATTCTGCATCTGCATATTCTGGCAGCGAATGTAATTAATCTGTCTTGTAAGACTCGCATCGAGGTTCGGCTGTAAATCAGGGCTTCGCCCTTACCCCTGACATAACCGGGCCCCCTTCCTACAAGGCTGGACATTGTCCCTCCAGCTTACAACTTTATCTCGACGTACAGAAGCCCGGATTTGCAAAGTTGAGACAGTTACACCCTCCAGCGGGAAAAAGGAACGCTGGAGTATCGTCAGGGTGAAAACTTAAGGAATACTCAAGCGAGGATTGTAGTTTCTGATTGTTTGTTTCTTGTTAACAGACTATTGTCTTATGTTTTTATTGTTAGTGGGATTTTTATACTAAAAATACGATAAGGCATTCTTTCAGGTTTTATTCTGATTGCTGGTTTATTGAAAGATGAAAAAACCTATTCAAAAAACATCTTCTTTATATTTTTTTCTAGAACAAATGGATGCAAAAGAATAGTTCATCAATGTATATTTATAAAAATAAAAAATACCTCCCACCATTTACAGCCCGAGTCACAAAAAAGATTAAGTTAATCCTTATTTTTGGATCAGCGAATTTCACTCTAATTTTGACAGGTTATTTCTTAAAATATAGTCTAATCTAATCCAAGTATCTTTTATTTCTTTAAAGCGTAGCCTCGGGATTTAAATTATAGATAATTTTATAAATTTATCCATAAAATACAGGCTGTCTCACAACTCGCGCCCCAAAGCGAATGAGGAAACACGAGACTGCACTCGGATGTGTAATTTCGAAGAAAAAAAATCTAGCTTAAAAGATATTCGAGAAAAGACGTCTTAAAATTGACCAATCAGAGACCTATACCTTTAACGTGTGTTTGCCGTAATTTTACGTTACTAGGGTTTTATACAAATCAAATCTTTCTTTAAAATGTGTGGGCGACTGTAGTTTTCGAAAATGTCAGTGTCAAATTAAATTTGACAAGGTGAATAAAAAAAGGCAAATTCTTACTATGTATTCAGCCGCTGATTACTTAGAAATGATTATAATTTTCGGAGAATGTGGACGTAATGCCAGAGAGGCAGCACGACTCTATTCGGAACGTTTTCCGGATAGAAATCTTGTGGAACCACCATTGGTGTTTTAATCTCAAAGAATTCAAATGACAATAATATTTTCGTTTAACACATTTTACACAGCTGCTACAACACGTTGCACTGTACGATATAAATGATGATCTCGGATGACACCTTCGCTAACCTAAATTTGTTGACAGTGAAAAGTCAACTCTAAAGTGTCAAAATTACAGTAAGTCAAACAAATTTTGTAACTCACTAGTAGTATTTTTAAAACCTAGCAACCAGTTTTATTACGTAATAATATCATCACATCTCAAGATATCCTTCCGGGATTGGTGGATTAAAAAGTCTTGTATATATAAAAACTATTAATGCAAATCTATAGAAAATTTAATAATCTTTAATTTTTACAATAACATTGAAAAAATAACATTTAAAGGTATTTTTCGAAGAAAAACTATTTAGAGCTTCTAGTAAAGTACCATTTCCGGTTATCCAATTTTCACCAAAATCTAATGGGCTCTTTCCATTATAGAAAAAGTTCGAAATACATGGTTTCAAAATTTTCTGAATGATTTGAGTTAGAGTGGAGGATCCACACATACACAGACATCATCGTGAAAATGTTAAAATTGGATTTTAGGGATCTTAAATTGTGGTCATTTACCAAAATCTCGATATGCGATTTTTAGCACGATCCCTATACCTCCCTTGCCAAAAGTAGCGGGAGGTAAAAATGATTCTAAAATAATATTTGAATAAATGAAAAAAATTGTTGTCTGCAGATAAAACACTAGTATAGTGTTTGGCACTTTGCCCGTTTCATATATTATTGTTATGATGTAACATTCAGAGACACTAGAAAAGTCCTTTTTACTTGACTAATAGTTCTGTGGAACATGAAATAGTGATTGAATCTAAGTCGTTGTGTTCGTAAGACGCATCTTAAACATTATGATTATTCTGCAATAAAATTAAGCCTTAGATAATTGGAAAGCAGGCCAAGATGACCCTTAGATTAAATTCCTGGGCTCACCTTAGCACCATAAATAAACATAAGACGTCATTTAACACCCGTCACCGCTACACAATGGTCTCTGGAAATCTTCCTTAATCTCAAGTGAGTTCCTCCTTCCGTTCACCGTGGCCGTGTCCAGTCAGGGAATACATTAACCGGCCTGCCCGAGACATTCGGACACTCGGGACTATTAGAGATAGAAGCAGAATTACAGTTTCAGTAATTTAACAAGTTAGTTCGGAGCGGACACCGGTCAATCGTTGACACTTCGATAGTTTCAGAGGAGCGTTACTGGACATTGGATTCGGACTACTCCCGTCTATTACTTCCAAGAATTAATCGCCAGGTAAAAACATCATTTGGGAGGATTCAAATACGTTCATTTGACCCAAATCTTTTACTAGTGATTTAAAAATCATTACATGGTCGTTACATCATTCTACGTTACATTTAATTCGATTAAAAAAAAAACATCAAACTGGACTGTTTTCTCTTACAGGTAAAGAAGGTATTTTTGTTTAGAGAAATCGATAATTAGCTTTGAAATAATAAGCAAGTTTTAGGGTGCCACATTACGATTTTTCATTTTGTATCATGTCTTTACAAAGTATATACGACAATCTGTGACATACTCTTTTAGCAGGTTGTAGTTTTTGATTCCAAAATAATAGTATATTACATTACAAGTCATGAAAATGTTTCATTGCGAACGAGGGGGCTTGTTTGAAGATGTATTCTATTTTTTTTTAATCGGCAATTAAATTATAGAAAAAATTAGGTTTGCATAAATCATCAGAGCTGTGACAAATTTTAGAAAACGTTGTCATGACAAGTAAACAAAGTGACAAATTTTATTATAAAAATTTGACGCGTTGTGTTTGCTTTCTTGCTACCGGTAGTTTTCCTTTTGAAAACGATGTCGCAATGCGAACATGATTTTGATGGTGAAGATGAAGTACCGATGGACATAACTGAAGCTGCGAACGCCGGTGTGGCAGATTTACTACCAAAAAAATCTAAACAGCGGTACGATAGATTCAAAAAGTGGTGCAGTATTAGAAAAGTGAATCAAATTAGTACAGACAGTGGAAAGTAAAAATTACTAGTCATGAAACGTGTCGATGAATGACGTTTAGGCGACGTGTTTTTAACGTAAAATTTTCGACGTTTCTGGTCGATGCAACGTCGTTGCTCGACGTCATTATTTCGACGTTGAAGAAACGTTCGACACGTTTAATATTGACTTGTCAATGTTCACGTTATAGAAATGTTCAGCGACCGTCTCAGTCATTTGTAAATTATATTATAAGGATTATCTTGCATCAAAACAACGCTCGGCCACACACTGCTGCTCGAACAACTGAGAATTTGAATGCCCAAAACATTCATTCGCCATATAGTCCAGACCTGGTACCCAATGATTTCTTTTTATTTCTACGTGTAAAGGATAAGTTAAGAGGTTTACGTTTTATATAGACCGAAGAAGCTGTTGACGTATTTAAAAATGAAATAAACATCTAGGCGGAAAGATTGGAGAAAATGTTTTGGAGATTGGTTTTCATGGATGCAAAAATGTATTGATTGTGGAGGGGAATTGTGTACCTTTACTAGGCTCAGCGGATTTAATAATTTGTTTTTTGAAGGAAATATTAGATCTTGTAAAACATAGAAATGCGCTTAATTATGGCTGGTGGAAAATAAGAAAGTTTTGATTTAAATATTGACCATTACATTTTAACATAATCTGTACTACTAAAAGCGTACTAAATATAGTTTATTGCTTCTGGCGATAAAGTGAAACCTATAAGGAAGCTGTTCATTGAAGAAAGACACCTCTGTAACAATACCTTGTGTATTCTATGAATAGTTAATACCGTATCGAACACTACAGCTTCAGCGTCGGTGTTGCTTGGGCCGAGAAGCGAGTTGCGAGATTAGAGTAGGGCAGCCAAGTCCAAGTTGGTGTGTGCACAGCGGACGTCGGCTAGCCCTTGTTATTGGTAACTAATAACTGGCCTTGAGGCGCTTGCTACTACTGTGTTTACCTTAGGTGACCGGCCCTGAATTATCTATGTAAACTTTCCGCGTCGAAAGAGTCCGGACATTTGCAACAAATAATCGATCAACGGAACTTTGCTTAGGCTACAGAACAAAATATAATGGGAAGATTGGTGAATTATTCCCGCGCAATTTTAATACTTTCTACGCGGCAAGTTACAATAATGTAACCCGACTTTTAAAGGGCGAATTACAAATAATATTTTGATGGATCTTAGTTGTTTGAACCATAATATGAGAGACAGCACTGTCTTTGATTGTGGATTGTAGATAAGAACAATGTACCTTTTCAATTTAAAGAAATAAAAGATATGCGCAATAGGGATCTGCGCATAGTAAGAACAATTGAAATATATGACGTTTAAGTCTAAAAAAAATTGACGTTAAATGTGAGAAAAATCTTTAACAACTTTAAAAAACTTCTCGGAAAAAGTTACAAAAGCTTTTATTGGAGCTAAAATGTTTAACGATGCAAATTTTCACCGAGAATACAGGTATTTTAATGAGTACAATATTTTTGACGTTTCGTTTGACAGACCAACTGGCAGTTTTTCGCGCAATTTTCTTGCTATTTGCAACGATAGAAAGAGATAGCCGTTAAATTGAAATAGTTATTTATGTATTAAGGGCATAATCAAAAGAAAAGAAGTGCTATAATCTTGATTATGCCGGTGGTACATACAACGTTTTGTTTTATTTTGGTTCTTGAAATTCAAGGATTCAATGGGTATATATTCGGTATCGTTGTGCTGGCGTTGTGAATTTTAAGTACGCTGTGGTTTCTTTTCTAGCTAGATTGTTTGTTTATAACAAATTTTAATTTAGTATCAAATGAAAATGGAAGATATCGATTATTGCAAAGAAATATCGAATGAATTTGACGCTGCCCAGAGCAAGTTGGTTTCACAGAAGTGAAAAGACGTATACGAGAAAGGATACGAATAGTTTTACGAGCAGCGGTGTTCAAAAAATGTGATTTATCGAATTTATTATGTTGTCTGACATTTATCTAAAAACGACGATTTTGACGTTTGAATAGCTGTTGCTTTGCAACTTTATAAGCTCTCGGGTGATAAAAGCCAAATTGCGCCCTTTTTTGAGGACGGATAAACAAGTTTATGATTCCAAAATAAAATAAAGTTCTATTTCACGGTCTGACCTTGATTTTTTTTGTAGCTCGAATTTTTTTTTTTGGCATAATTTATATATAACCATGTTCTATAATAATCGTTTTACCAATGTCTGCCACAAGGCAACAATTTCTTTTTTCTCATAGAACAAGAATTTGATTACAACAACATAATGATCTTGAATGATATCTACATAAATGATTACAACAATGAATATGGAATTGATTGCAACAATGAAGTTATTAAAAGAACATAACGCCAGCGAAATTTTCTCTGCTGGTAAAAATATGAAGGAAACTTGACAAAATTGTCACTTAGTTTACTTTGTAAAGCATGCCATCACCAATTCCACCATAAAAAGTATATTCGCGTAAAAATACGAGGCAACAACGACTTGAAGTGTCTATAAATAACAAAGCAGTTGAGTAGAGTACGATGAAAAAGTAAAGCGTCGTAATGTGGGTTATGAAGAAAGCCGTCGTGGCACAGCGGGCGAACAGAAGCCAAGTGCCTGACAAGAAAAGTCAATTTGCTCAACGGGGTGCCAGATGGCTGATATAAGGACGAAGAATTAATCAGAGGACATCAATCTTGCTAAGCGAGAGGAGAGAATAAACATATGGCAATTAACAGAGTGGGTGATGCTTTGGTTTCTAGACTGTAGACAGACATACTTAATACTTACATCATTATATCTGAACATGTGCTCGTATGTATAGGCGAGGCGATGTGCACATTTTGAGCGTCGGCGCCTCTACCGGCTACATTGGCATTTTTGATTACCGAATCAATTTTGACATTTCGAGAAAGTGATACAATTTACAATTTTATTTTGAGTTGTTGCTATTGTGTATGAATATTATACATCATAGTATATTGAAACGAATAAAGAAAATATTTAAGATGCTATATACGTGATGTGACAATCAAAAAAGTCAAAATACCAGCGAAGGTACTGTAGCAGAAAATATAATTTTACTCATAATATGTGTGATTTATGTAAACCATTTTATCATATTTAAATTTATATTATAATTTATAATATAAGTTAAATGTTACAAGATGCACAATACATGGAAATTGAGATTAAAAAGTTGGACAACTTGAATGATTGAAAACAAAAAAATTTCTACATATTATGATATTAGTGTATGATGTTAGCATCTTTTATATTCGCAATAAATGAAGAAGATTCTTCATTGAAAATATACCAGGCTCTAAGTGGAATCAGTTACACAAGCTCGGAAAAGAAAATACATGAAAAATACGAACCATGTGAATGTCTACCTTGAACATTAACATTACATGTAGAAAATCTATAATAAATAGACGAATTATGTCAAAAATAGACTTCTATTTCATATAACTGCAAGAAATATACAATTTTAATACAATTTTCTGCTTCTTGTATTATATTTTGTTCAAATATTAACTTATGATACACATTTTTATATAATTCATTATTGCATTCAGACGACTATTGTTGGAATTTTATTCATACGATAAGTATATTTTACAATGAGAAAATATGTATACCTAAAATAATTTTTCATGTTAGTAGAAGATATCTGTTAAAAAGTTATTTTCTTATAAATCTGTTCCTCATATAATCTTCTAGGAAATTTATAAAATTTGATACTTCAATCGGTAATTTTGTGAGAATTATTACATCCCCCAATGCATCACATAATATTTGACATCCTATCATTCGCATATAATGCAAATATTTTATAAAATAGAAATTGCAAAATTATTCTGACATAAAACGTAACCTTGCCAAGTTTCAATGAGTAACCATTTTGTCATTTTTGTCGGCTGTCGGCGCTGACAACTTTTGTGCACACCGCCTATAGACAGACATACTTACATCATTATATCTGAACGTGTGTTCGTGTGTATAGTTCCTAACTTTCCAACCATACCTTCAGTCAATATACATACCGTTTGACATTACTATTTAAAATATTAAAATAAAAAATTACAAAACAACACTTCTATGAATATGTACGTATTATTATTAATATCATTAGTTTTTTCTGGGAACCTGATTGAAAACCCTGAATCTTCGCGTGTTTGCGAGTATCTTAATGTATAAAATATGATTTAGTCGGTGTCGATAAGATCTCTGTTGACCATTACATGGCACATGGACAGGGAATAAGAATACGTAGGCATACGTATTCGTGCGGTGCGGGAAATGAGCCTAATAACGCATGTTGTCCACCTAGCACTACCCTGTGTTTTATAGCTATGTCTTATCAGATATAGTGAATATTTAATGCAAGGCGGAAACGCAAGGTTTCTCATCAGGGACAGTGAACAGTGACGGGGGTAAAAAATAAAAAAATCTTCGAATATATTTTCAGCATTAAATTGTTTAAAATTTAAATATCTAGGAAATAGGTGTATATGCGAGTAGAACATTCATTATTTAACACATATTGGCATGTTTTGCTATGCGATATGACATCTGGTGGCAAAATAATGAACTACAGGTTGACTTGGACACGACTTGGTATTAAAGTGTGTAATATTAAAAATTTGTTAATATCTATATGTATTTGTATATTTAAATCGACATAAAATTTGTAATATGAGTAACAATTATTTTTGCTTACTTGGGTGTACATTGTCATGTGGAAAAGGCAATAAATCATGTTGTCACCAATTCCCGCGTAAACGAAAAGTTAGTGTTTACATTAAAAATATGCTTGAGAAGATGAAAAATATTATAATTCTAGTGCGTGGATCAGAAAATTATAAATGAATAAACGGCCGCGCCGTGCGGGTGGGCAGGCATATATATTTTTTAATTTGTTTGTATTAGAGCTCTGGATATAAGTAAAATAATTATCGTATCAATCGGTTATATTGAAATAATAACTATGAAAATGTTGATTACAACAATCAAGAATATTGATTACAAGAATGAATCCCACAATGAATCCAATATTTAAATACCTATTATCATTTTGCAAAGAATCAAATGCATATACAATTCTGAAATCTGTTGTAAAATTGTTGATTACAACAAACGATTTTGATTATAACCTATTGATTACAAGAATGAATCTAGGAAAATTTTATCAATATAATAAATCTAGCATTTTTGAAGAACAAAAAGTGTAGTGTAAACTTTAATTTGCAAATTTTATATCATGAGGGAAAGGGGCGCGAAAATGTAACATAGCACAAAGGCGCCTAATACCCACGGAGCAGCCCTGAATGAATATATCTGTCTGAATACTTTGAAGATTTATCATATTTCAAAGAAAACAATGTTTGAAAAAGCGGTAAGAGAAATACACAATTCTATAAATTATGTGTTTTTCCCATTTGATAACAGATTAACTTCATACTCGTTTAAACTGTAGTTTGAAACTTACAACCACATCGCTGCAATCTTAAAAATACTAGGGTACCTTTATAACCAGGGTATGGCCATGGCGTGGCTCACATTTCGTCCGCCATATGTGTTATTCTTACGCAAATTATTATGTATTTTCGTGGCTATTTGTTTTATTTTAATGAAAAACACATTTACATATCATTTTAATATGTATTTAAAGTGTAAGTAATATTTTTATTTTATTTACTTGTGTAGTTGTTAAGATACTTACCACGAATTCTGACAATATTGAAAACAACTAAAAATTACCAGTATTCCAAAGAAATTGCACAGAATAAATGTTTAAGAAAATTGCAAGAAATCTTAAACATTCATACATGAATTTAGTTATTTCGGTTTGACACAGCCAAGTAACAAAGGGGGGGGGGCGTGGCGGAGACGGAGGAAAACATGGAAAGGAAGAATAGCAAATTTCGAAAATAAAAGCGATAATATACTGGAAGAAATGAAAAGGTAGCAACACAAACATATAGAATCTAAATAAATAAATTCAACATCTATTAAAAATTCATCAATACTGTCTATATCCCGCTGTCTCCGCCACTGACTTCTGTCATGTCCATTGTCGTGCTACACGGAACCTCAGTTGCTATCCATTGTCGCGTGTGTCCGTCGAAGGCACGAAAAACCTCAAGAAATTAAGGAACATTTACATATCCATCACGGTAATGTCGCAAAGTACACAAGATACCAACGATGATAGCTGCTGCCTTGATCATTTGCAAGGATAGCGAGAAAAACCTGGCTGCGTTTAATGACAGTGAGGGAGTAAACATGGCAGACAATGGGGGTGGAAATGACTAATAGGAAAAGTATTAGCCTTTTGGCACCTACAGAGATATTGAAATCATAGATGAAATATAAGAATTTTACATTTACAATGCACCATTTTAATTAATTATTATTAAGTTTAAAATATATATTGTAATTAGTTGACAGAAATTTATAGAAAGCTTCAATAGTATTTTATGTACCAAGGGCGTTACGATGATGATAATGCCAGGAGGGTAACGAGGATATAGCCCGAGGGCCTTCGGCCCGAGGGATAGATGTCGCCCGATGGGCATTATCATCTAGTAACGCTCGTGGTGCATACAAGATTTTATGTCTCACTAGAATATGTGAAATAAGTTTTCATTTATAATAATTTTGATTACAATAACGCCAAAGCTTAAGCTTTGGCGTTGCTAAGGATGTTGTTTAATTGTTTTGTTTATTATCAACATTTATTTATTTTTAAAACATCAACGTTTTATATCGTACAGTGTAAAGAAATTATTTTGAATGCTTCTGCATACTTTGAGGAAGAGAAACTCATAAATGTTCCCTAATTATTCCATTCTCGTCTGTAGTATTATATTTTGAGGTTCGTTTTGACATGACAGATCTCAGCTCTTTGTTTCTTATGCACTTGTTTCTGAATATTATTACATTTTAGAGAGTTTGTACTGCTTTGGATGTGTCACATGTGACGGTAAATAATATCAAAAATGAATACAAACATGGCTAAATATCGTCCCCAAATAAATTAGTGATCCATCATCCGTCAAAAATCAATGCGAAACATTGCAGTCTGCAATTCGACGTACTTACTATTTACATGTGTGGTGAAAGTAAATTGCTTTTTAAGGCCCTTTTCATAATCAATTTTAAGTATTATAATTAAATGATATCAATGTTGTATTTCAAAGCTGTTTTCTTATTATATTAATTGTTCTAATCAATTAATGTATTAATTGTTGTAATCAATCCTTATTATTATTATTATTATTATTATTATTATTATTATTATTATTATTATTATTGTAATGAATAATAATTAAAATAAAAATTATTTCTAATTTAAAGTTCATAAACGATGACCGGATTATAATGAGGGCATAATGAACGATTATGCCCTCATATAATGCCCCGGTTGTTATAGATATGGTTATAAACACCGTATCCTAGCAATAAACAATTCATAATACTTAAGTGAGACAAAATATTAAAAATACCTTTCATAAAATATGTTTTTAATTTGTGTCAATATAAGTATTAGCATTTTCAGACTAAATTAAAATGTTTCTTTCCCAGAAATATTATGGTTATATTAAAGAGTACTATAATATACTAAAGTATTGCAGTAATCATATAATCAACCACATATTCATTCCGTATTGATTGAAACGATATTAAGTTACTACAAAGAACGTTCCATTATTGTAATCAAATTATTTGATTATTGTCATCAGCAGATAATGCTAGCAACAAAACATCTTACATTATGTATGGAATGAAAATGAAACAGTTCTTAGATATTCTATACAAATGAGATAGTTGTCATTACAACACAATTATAGATTTTATTTGTACCATTTATAAAATATTCACAAATTTAGTTGTATGCATGATAGACTGTTTAAAAGAAAAATTCTAATATCGTTTTCGCTAACAATTGTTAATCTTTTCTTTTTTCTAAATCAAATCAGTTAAATCGCAAAGCTGTATCTATCTTCGTCTATTAGTAGCCGGCTAACTATGGCTATATATGCAACGTGGAAGAGGCAACGCTATAAGCGTATATCATCGCAGTCATTAGAGACACATCAGCACTGCTCTGCTGTTCAGGGTTTCCCGCCCATTCCCCGTGAATCAAGCGAGGTGCGTTGCGTACAAGCGAACAGTACATTCAAGGAGATACTGCACACGACTGAGAGGAAATAATCATATAGAAAGAAATTTGTTATGTTATATTACAAGAGGTGGTCTCCTGTGGATCCCTGTACTGCGATCTGTAGATCTATTCTACCCTCCAGATTTACTCCTATTCTAGGAGTCCTGTTTGTTTAATAAGCTCCAAGGTTTTCTTCAGATCTAAATCTTTTAGCACATCCTGCTGGTTCTTTTCTGCCCCCAGGATATTATATCTGCTGGTCGTAAAGGCTTCACGGTGACATATAAGGTGCTGAGGGGTTTCTTCCTCTTCCCCACGCCCCTGCATGTTGGTTCTTGTGTTAGTCCCATCGTGTGTAGGTGTTTGTTTAGTAGACAGTGTCCTGTTAGGAGTCCTGTTATTAATCTAACGACTTGTTTGTTCATTAGGAGTAAACGTTCCGTTCTTTTCTTGGTTGGTTCGTTTAGGAAGAGCTTTGTGTGTCTCTGCCCTGGTGACTCCAACCAGTGATTCTTGTGCCATTGATTCAGCAATGTTTTTATTTTCAGCTTAACTGTCTCCGCTGAGATTCCGAAAGCCGGTTCTGGTCCTGTGAAAGGAAAACTTGTCCTCTTCTTAGCCAGACTATCTGCTACCTGGTTTACTTCGATCTCTGAATGCCCGGGTACCCATATTAATTTAAATTTGTTCCTCACTCCTAGTGCATTTAATCTGTGGATGCACTCTAGAACAAGTCCAGATTCTGTCTCACAAGATTTTAGTGCTTTTAGTGCGGCTTGGCTGTCTGTTACTATAGAGATTATTCTGTTGCTAAAGCGGCTCTCTAGTAGTAATTTGGCGCTTGGCGCAGGTTAAAATTGCGTACAATTCTGCAAGGACGTAAGACAACAAGAACAAGAGGGGGTTTGTTTAGAAGCAAGATCTTATATTGCTCTTGCGTGTGACATCAGTTATGTAAATGTCTAATAGTTTATTGGGTACGAGAAAATAATATTAAATAAATTAATGTAGTTCAATATTTTTGTCTGTTATGGCAGAATGTATATCTTATAGATCTTTAGTTCATAAAAAAAGATTTGATTACAACAATAAAATTGTTGATTATAATAAAGAAAAGTTGATTACAATAATGATAATGACTAATAATATATTTCAGTAAGAAGAAAAACGCATTTTTGACATAAGTAGAGGTTGATTGCTACATATGGGCCGTTCAAAAAAATTCCACATTGATATTTAAATCCTAGTTTACATTATGCTCCAGATTTCTGGAGTAAACCATTTCAGTCGCAAATATGTTACCTTACCATCATTCTCTCTCCGTATGCAGTTTCTATGAACACATCCCGTTAGTTTCTACAATGCTAGTATTGCTAGTCCTGACAACGTCGGCTAGGTGACCAGCCCGTCTCTAGCGGTCAACTGCTGCATGATGGATGAAGTGCATGCCAAGATAATCATATTCCGAGTGAATGGACACCATACACTGTCTTACAAGAGGAAGAGAGAACTGTATAGGGCAACCCTTGGACGCGGGGTGATTTATTAGCGAAGACGAAAAATGGGAAGGGAAAGTAGAATTGACGCGTGATGCGTAGTGAAGTGCCCATTAATTGTACTAGAAATTATCAGATTTCATCTGCGCTTGAGTCTAGGTTCGATGTGTCAATTTTTTGGTGCAACATTTTTAAGAGAGGGTTAATCATAATAATAAAAATGTATCTTATAAATGTTTGTTAGCTGGTGAATGTATTTCATCCTTGCAGTCTAATTCCTCAGAGTGCAAACCGGATAGATATGTGTGATGATAAGGAAGATCCGTGCATAAGCATGTGGGGCGCGGTCTCCCAGGGGTGTAGGAGCGGCTCGTCTTGTCGCTCGACAGCCCTACCTTCGCTGGGTGTGGGCGCTTGACGACGTCAACACAGTCCCTTAGCGTGCAAAGAGATAGCAGTTACGACCTTTCTTTACAGACCAAAGAGAATTACATGAATGATACTCAATGGTGTTTTATGTTAGGTTTATTGTTTTTGGGTTTACGTTTTTGTATATTTTCTTTTGTCACTCATTCATTAATAATAATAATAATAATAATAATAATAATAACATCAACCACCAAAATAATCACTCTGTCTTTCAACAACATTCTTACTAACTTGACATCATACAATATATATTCTTCACTCTTAACATATTAAAGTGACCGATTTTCGGTAGCGAATACCGCAACCGGACCACAATAATAGTTACGAAACAATCATCCTTCACCACACATTCCTGTCTAAGCACACTTCTTTCGCCTCGGCCACATTCATAATCGCATTCATACACGCTCTTTTTCTCTTCCCACTCGGAAACTTTTTCTCTTTTAGTACCTTATCAATCACACCCATCCACTTACACACTGGACGGCCACGCAATCGAACACCCTCAATTTCACCAAGATATATACGCTTTACAAGCCGTTCACTCTTTATTCTCTCCACGTGACCAAACCATCTTAACCAATCATATAAATCTAATATATTTTTGGAGTCTACTCTTTGAGAAGACACATATGATAGGTATATTATGGGCATTGTTCTCTGAATATTTTACAAATTCATTTGTTTATTTATTCGGTATTGGGACCCGTAGAATCCGTTAGCAGCGCTGCAAGTGCATCGGTCATGGCGGCCAGTAGGACATGTCAAAATTGTTTGCATTATGAATGCGGGTATTCTTTTGAAATATAAATATTTACACTCTAAATTATATACATTATATGTATAAACTATATACACCGTTAAATATGAACAAAATAATATTCTAAACAAATATCTTTGTTCCTGGGGTGATCCGAATGACCCTTTTTCCTCATGTTCTTTTATAGCTTTCCAAATATTAAATCATCTTATGCCCAGTTATGATGCCACAATTTGGACACTTTCTAATTTGGAATATGCATTCGTGGCACGATATGTGCAGTATAAATTATACGCCACTTTTTTTTTGCCTGCTTCGGAAGGTCTTTCTATTTGGATATTTTAAAACATTGGCAGGTTCAGGATTTTTATCCATAATATTAACGAAGAGAACAATAACAAAACTAACGAACTACTAACTTAAAACTAAGAAAACGCGCACAATGAAAACTATGTACCTAATATGAAATATAACGACAAAACACTATGAAAATTATACAAACGAAAAAAGCAAACAAACAGAACTGAACAGAAATTGATAATATGTAATAAATCGTGTACTATTAACTTTGTTGACATTTATACATAGCCGCGCCGTGCGGGTGGGCAGGTTGTGCCCCGCACAAAGGCGTCTGACTTTGTAGGGCGCCGTTTCAAAACAGTAAAGTAAATAATAGTAAATTTTTAAATAAAATGCTCTTATTTGTAAACACAAAATTACTATAAAACTTACAAATTAACGTGATAGAAGTGAACAATATATTTTTTAATTTGTAAGTAAAATACTTATCGTATCAATCGGTTCGTTATTATTCTAGCATTGTTATATTGAAATAATAACTATGAAAATGTTAATTACAACAATGAATATATTGTTTATGACTCAAGAATATTGATTACAAGAATGAATCCCACAATGAATCCAATATTTAAATACCTATTATCATTTTTCAAAGAATCAAATGCATATACAATTTTGAAATCTGTTGTAAAATTGTTGATTACAACAAACAATTTTGATTATAACTTATTGATTACAAAAATGAATCTAGGAAAATTTCATCAATATAATAAATCTAGCATTTTTGAAGAACAAAAAGTATAGTTTAAACTTTAATTTGCAAATTTTACATCATGAGGGGAAGGGGCGCTAAAATGTAATGTAGCACAAAGGCGCCTAATACCCATGGAGCGGCCCTGCATTTATATATTTTATGTCAGACGGCAAAATAATTGATACAGTTGTCAAGCAATTTTAAATTTCGCGTGTAAGCTCGGTTCACGTTTGAACCAATCAGAGAGCTAGAATCTTAAGCCCTATCTCACCCAACGTTCTATAGTTAAAACGGATAGAGTATAGGTATATTTTTTTTTTCGATACAGTCCTTAAAGATGTCCGAACGAACCCCAGGTTAAGATACGCTGATCTAGGTAAAAGGTACGTTCCGGCAAATAAGTCTGGGAAACTGACTACTACAACAGTAACTGATTTCATGCTTACAGGTCGAAAAAATTGACTAGCGCTCGTAATATATACACGTCGGATGTATTTGTGGTAACTCACTTTTACTTATCAAATGTCAAACAAATTTCCAAAGTTTTTCTGGGCAAAAAAACCCTGTTTGTTAATTAATTAACGATACAAATGACAAATGAAATTACCTCCTCCTTCTTATCGTGTACACCCTTTTGCGAAGGATATAATGGATTGTTTTAAATATTCCGAAGGCTTGGCCGTGCCACATACGACGTCTCGAGCGTCCTGTGACGTAGGTAGGCGTCGTCGGTCCCCGAAGAATATGGGCGCGCCGAAATTTACCGCCGTGAACCGCCAAGAACATTACGTTTAATTACGTCTGAATTTTTCATCTCTCCAGAGGACATATGATACAAAAATGGGTCGAGGTTGGTTAGGTACAAAGTAACCAAATCACGCGAAAGATGATGTTATCGACTAATTATATACTGTAGGATAGTTTACACATTTTGGTAATATCTCATACTAATTTAAATGATATTAATTATTGTAATTATGAATGAATAAAGCATGAAGCCAATATGGATTTTTGACAAACTATGGTTCAGTTATTATGCATAAGATTTACATTGAATATGCCGAAGCAAATTTATTTTCCTGAACTACAATCGAATCAGCTGCAACATTAATTTTATGATAAAAAATCTGATGTGGCCAGCACATTACCTTCCGTCAGTTCTATGTATTTTGTACATATTTCATACAGAAAGTTTCTTGCTAAAGATTATATTTCTTGTACTTTACCTTCCGACAGTTGCATGTATTTTATGCAAATTCCATACAGAAAATTTATAGCAAAAGATCCTACATTTCCAGTAAAATTATAAGACAAACACACTATGTCAATTTCACTTGACACTGACATCTTTCAATCAAAATTTTCTTAATATAGTAGCTGTTTCCATAGCTATGGCTATTTTATGAAATTTAATTTCTTTATAATTTTTTAACTCTATATCCATTTAATTTAATGCTCGAGAGACAGTCAGTTACAAACAGAGGCATAGAGACATTGACATGGAGTGTTAGAGAGTTAAGTGTTAGTGAGAAGCACAGCAGTATCGTAGTGAGCGTATGCAGTTGGTGTCGAGTAGGTACTCGGGAAGTTACTGGTATATTGGCTGTGGATGTAAACACTCGGTAGTGTTGACGAGTATTGGGAAGCTATAGTGTGCAAGAACAGTAACGGCGAGTCGGAAAGTTACTGGTATACCGGGATAGCTGTTAAAGAGAATACTCGGTAGTGTTGAAGAGTATTGGGAAGCTAGGTATATGGGGACAGTAACGGTAAGTGGAAGCTAATACTCGGCAGTGGTGTTGAAGAATTGTGGCATACGGACAGTCGGTGATACTGAGGCTGTGGAGGTTACACAGAGAGTTACATGAATAGACAGATAGTGTTTTAAAAGAAGTGACTTCTGTCCGAGCAGTTGAATATACAGACGCTGTTGAGTCAGTTGAGTATATAGACGCTGTGGAGGTCGGTAGGCGGACAGTTGAACGTTATAAGTATATAGTGATATAAACTATTATTCACGAAAGATGACTATTCAAGGCATAAACAGTCTGCAAGAGGCTGCAACAGACCTGCAGTCTAAGACTGGAACGCGTAGTGAAATAAATAATTTGTAATATCGTGGAAATAAATAGTAGTGTTAATTGGTTAAATAAATAGTGTTAGTGTTATCTAGATAATTATAGTCTTAGTCTTAATTAGTTTTTAATAATTGTTTAATATTAGTAATAGTACCTTTCATTATAGTTTAATAAACACTTAATTTTAATTAATAATAATTGTCTAATATTTACACTTCACCCAAATAACTTAAAAACGTTACAATATTTTATGAAATAGAAAGTAGGTATATATTTTGGTAAGAGAAGATGTGAATATGGAGACGTATGTACCAAGTAGTCTGGTGTGTACATATAGATAAAAATGGAACTGCTGTAGTTTGGTTTAGTGAGTCTGGAAATGCATCCATACTCTTGATTGATATAATTCATGATTGATGGTATTTGATAAAATAGTTGTGGGGTTATGAAAACGCAAAAGTTGAATATAATAGAGTGACAGATCGGCCGGTGAGGGATAAATAATTAATGCAACCGCGAATCAGAGTTTGCGGCCTGCCCAGGTATCAGTAGCGGCGAATAAAATTAACATTTACCCATAATTAACAGTAAATCACCGTTTAGCTTTTTTACCACCGATCACAAACAGTTTTATTTCGTTTTATTTCACATCAAACGAATATTTCAAATGTTGTCTATGCGCTAATCACGACTTTTATGTATTTATAATTAATAAACAAATAAACAACCAGGGTATAAATTGCCAAATGAAATTATATACTGCCGATAATGAGCTGCTATTGCTATTGGTTTTTATATGTTTCTGGTTTGTCATCAGTTCAGTATCAGTGTCGCTTCACAACAAACACGCGTACATATGTTACATGTTATACTTTTTCACCTATACAACAATTCCATAAAACATTGTACATTATTTTTTTCTTGCTTGCTTAAAATAATGTTTATATTATACAAATGTAACAGATTGTTTGATTGATTTAAATTTCTAAAATTGTTTCTTTGGTCATTTATTATATAATTAGTCATTTTCATTATTGCAATCAAATTTTTTCATTGTTGTAATCAAACATATATTTACATTTGTCAGTGCCGGCTTCAGGCGGTAAGCAAACGATACGTTGCATTGGGGCGCCTTCCTTAAGGGACGCCGAAGTGAGGAAAAAAATTACAATTTAATATTAACAAATATTAAACAAATATATCGACTAAATAAGTTAATATACTTTTATATAAAAATTCGCGAGTAATTCATTCTATCCTTGCCACTTCATGTATAATTTACAAATTACCACACGCTTTAAAATCTATACAGTATGTCTCACAACTCGCGCCCCAGACGAAACTGACACTTGCCGACGACAATAAGTTGCCAACAAATAAAAGAAAATAATTTGCGGCTGCTTGCATAACGGAGTTACAAGACTTTTTAATCCACCAATCCCGGAAGGATATCTTGAGGTGTGATGATATTATTACAAAATAAATCTGATTGCTAGGTTTTAAAAATACTACTAGTGAGTTACAAAATTTGTTTGACTTACTGTAATTTTGACACTTTAGAGTTGACTGTCAACAAATTTAGTTTAGCGAAGGTGTCATCCGAGATCATCATTTATATCGTACAGTGCAACGTGTTGTAGCAGCTGTGTAAAATGTGTTAAACGAAAATATTATTGTCATTTGATCTGGCATAACTTGACCGGTCTCATGCGTCCTTGCGATGGCTCTCAATATCACTTTATGATCCACAATTTCTATCCGGAAAACGTTCCGAATAGACACGTGCTGCCTCTCTGGCGTTACGTCCACATTCTCCGAAAATTTAATTTGACACTGACATTTTTCAAAAACTACAGTCGCCCACACATTTTAAAGAAGATTTGATTTGTATAAAACCATAGTAACGTAAAATTACGGCAAACACACGTTAAAGGTGTAGGTCTCTGATTGATCAAATTTAAGACGTCTTTTCTCGAATATCTTTTAAGCTAGATTTTTTTTTCTTCGAAATTATACATTCGAGTGCAGTCTCGTGTTTCCTCATTCGCTCTGGGGCGCGAGTTGTGAGACAACCTGAAGTTTGATACCTTTGATTCTGTGATATTACATTATAAAAGAATATTAAATTATCACACTTTGAATTTATAAAGGTAATAAAAATTAATTAATTTAAGAGATACACAATTATTATTAAGACATACATTTAGAGGTTATGTAGAATATATGATATGGGTTGTTATTATCACATCTAATTATCTAAATATCTGTAGTACTTATTTACATAATAATTGTATATTCTAAACTTACCTTTTAAAAATTCAAATGATTGTGCTTAATATTGGTAATTTATAGTTGTTTTCAATATGTCAGTAATCGAGGTGGGTATCTTCTTAACAAACTACACAAGTAAATAAAGTAAAAATATGACATACACTTTAAATACATATTAAAATGATAATTAAATGTGTTTTTCATTAAAATAAAACAAATATCCACGAAAATACATAATAATTTGCACAAGAACAACACAAATAACAGATGGCCCGGTAATGGCGGACGAAACGTGGTCATACCCTGGTTATAAAGGTACCCTAATTGGAGCCAAAATGAACGCCGTAAATTTTGAAAAGAGACTTTGATCTAAAATAAAGAAATATATCATCACGGCTTATTACCCATTGCTGGGTGTGCCAATCTGCTTTGTACACAGATATCGGTAATGTTGAAATATTTGCACCATGTGGGCGCTTACCAGGCGTCACCTCACGGGCACTCATTGCTGGCGTGGAGAGTGCATCACAGGGGTCAATTTTGTGCCATTTAAAATTCCCCAGATTCGCGACCTGACGCTCAGACACGCGGCCACGAGACTTTGATCTTATCTCCGGAATTCACCAAGTAATTTGTCCAAGTAATTAATACATCCTATCAGTCCGTAGATTTACGACTTCATTTTGCAAATGTAAAATTTCGTAAAATTCCCGGCGTAGTCATTAGTAGAACATGCGACGCAACGAATTATCAAAAATGTGTTTAGTTTTTAATTTAATAGATGATAAGACGGATTAAAATATGTACTGCGTTAATTAGTTTTACGGTTTGTATTTTAAAATTTTGTTAAAAGTTTTTATCTCGGAAAGTAATTAGAAAAAAGTAGCGAGGAACTTGAGGTGGAAATATCAAATATTTAATTTTAATTTCATGAAATTTTAAATTTATTTTTTCTCTCGTCGATATATCAACGATGATGATGAAATATTCATTTAAATTAATATTTTTCAGTTTTTGACGATTTTAAAGATTGTTTAATAATAAATGTATCCGTTGGAATATTTTGACGAAAATTGGTATACTTATGTTTTTTGGTACGAGGAATTTACTGGTGTGGTCGTCGAGGGTCTACCGCGCACCCATTTTTGGGTATGTGGGTGGAGTGGTTTAAAAAAGGGTCGTAATTTTTGAAAAATTAAAAAATCTGAAAATTTGTATTTAACTAGTTTGAAGGGTGTAGATTTAAGATTTTAAAACCGCAGGTCGATATCTCTTTTCGTTTCCGAGAAATCCGTCCTCAAAATTTTAATAAAAAATGCCCATTTTTGGGCTATATCCCAAAAATGGTCATTTATACACCCCTGGCGATATCACCATTAGATTCTACGAGTAAAATTACATAAGTATACCAATTTTCATAATTTTTGAACAACTATTACAATCTCCAGAAAGGAATGTCTGAAAATGGCCAAAAATCGCAAAAAATCTAAGGTGTACCCCTTGGGTTTTTTTCAGTTTTTACAATTTTAAAGAATGTTTAATAATAAATGTATCCGTTGGAATATTTTGATGAAAATTGATATACTTAAGTTTTTTGATACGAGGAATTTACTGGTGAGGTCGTTGAAGGGCTACAGCACACCCATTTTTGGGTATAAAGGTGGAGTGGTTTAAAAAAGGGTAGAAATTTTTGAAAAATTAAAAAATCTGAAAATATGTATTTAAGTAGTTTGAAGGGTGTAGATTTAAAATTTTAAAACCGCAAGTCAATATCTCTTTTCGTTTCCGAGAAATCCGTCGTCAAAATTTTACTCAAAAATGCCCATTTTTGGGCTATATCCCAAAAATGGTCATTTACACACCCCTGGCAATATCACCATTAGATTCTACGAGCAAAATTACATAAGTATACCAATTTTCATAATTTTTGAACAACTATTACAGTCTCCAGAAGGGAATGTTTGAAAATGGCCAAAAATCGCAAAAAATCTAAGGTGTACCCCTTGGGGTTTTTTCAGTTTTTGACGATTTTAAAGAATGTTTAATAATAAATGTATCCGTTGGAATATTTTGATGAAAATTGGTATACTTATGTTTTTTGGTACGAGGAATTTAATGGTGAAGTCGTTGAAGGGCTACCGCACACCCATTTTTGGGTATGAAGGTGGAGTGATTGAAAAAAGGGTCGAAATTTTTGAAAAATTAAAAAATCTGAAAATTTGTATTTAAGTAGTTTGAAGGGTGTAGATTTAAAATTTTAAAACCACAGGTTGTTATCTCTTTTCTTTCTCGAGATATTAGTGTTCAAAAATTGTACGGAGGATACGACAGTTTTTATATTTTACGACTTATTGAAATTCGAATACAGTCACATACTCCATTGTCATCATATGCTTCTAGATTATTACAGATTATCAGTTTATGTCCTGGTATCTTAGTGTCAAATAATTCTAAATTGATCTCATACTATGTTAAAAATAAATTCATTCACAAGTATTAATTAATTTACGTCAATCTCGAAAAAACTCAGACTATCTATAAAAAAATCTAAAAAATATAATCCGTTAAACAATCCTTCAAACAAACAGCACATCACGACTGAAAGAGTGAGAAGTTTATATACACTTTATGTGTGTTGGAGAGAGAGGGATGTAGTGCATCATCCTTGCTGGACGGAGCACTGCAGCGCCACTCACCGGCCACGGGGATTTGCAGAACTAACGGCTCGGAAGCACTGTCACTTCGTATTTGTCGGCGAATCGCACTTATTGCGTATTTAGTTGCCACCGTCCCGCAGTGTTTTAATTGGCCCGCTGTCCTAAGCCTGGATTACACTTTGATTAAATTTTGAACAAAAAAATATAACGCCCGTTTAGTTAATGTTTCATTCATTCCGATGCCCGATTGATAGATCTAAGGGGGCTTAGGAAGCGGACGCAATCGACTCATAAATATACACGTCATCTCGAAGAGTAGTTACATATACATATACGCTTATTCGGGCTGTGACAATCGTTGGTTAGGGACAAGATCAGTACCGACTTAAGACATTTTGCCGCCCGGGGCTAATTTTTAAAAACCGCCTTTCTCAACAAAGAAAAAATCGTTTTTCCAACATCAAACTGCCAAGAACCAGGAGAAATTCGTATATTTTTCATTACGCAAATTTTAAACTTTGAAACCCCATCTAATGCTTTTGGAATGATAAAGTGTATTAATTTTATTTCGAAACTCAAATTGGTCATTTCTGAAAATTATTATACCCACAGATGGGTCAAGTTTCAACTTATGTGGGACCTAACAGAATTTATTATTTTTCCCGGTTTACGGTTTTCGATTTAGCTCCGGTTCGAAGTCCTGGTTTAATGAAAGGTCTCGTGGAATAGACTATAGGTAGAATTCTGGAACGTTGGTTAATAGAACATTTCAAATGTTCGCAGGAAAAATCTTCACCAGTTGCTCGACTTTGCAGTTGAAACGTTTTCGCTACATCAGTCACTCGTCCAAACTTTTTGCGTCGTTTGGTGGTTTTATTAATTGTGTAATTCAGTGGTTAATTTTTAGCAACTGGTTAAAAATTGTATCCAATTGTTTGTTATGTTGTCAACATAGGTACTTAATTGGTTAAATTTTTAACCAGTTGCTAAAAATTAACTACTGAGTTATGGAATATCTCATCAGATAGCCACTGACACCGCTCTTAGCTTAACAAATTTCTGTTCAGTACGAGTACTGTACAGAAATCGGCTGACCAAGTAATAATTTGCGCATATCGCTGTCGAACATTTATCTTTTTATATCCTGACGTTTGGACCGTCATCCTTTTTAGATCTTGTCTTACAATTTCTGAGGCCTGTATCTTAGGATTGTTACCGTTTTGCCTCCTTTACACATACTATTTAAAAGTGCCCACCTTCAATCTATAAGTACCAATCATCTCATTTTGCTAGAAAATGGACATTCATCATTTTTCCCCTGGCTCTTAAATTTGCTTTAATTAAATTTTTTATTTAAAATAATTTAAGAACATGCTCTGCTCAGTGTACCGCTTTTTACGTATCTACCACCGAGGGCTATAGACCCCAAAACAAGAGGGGGAGACTCAGTTTACAAGGTTACCCGACGTGTAAACCACGCTAGAGGCCAAATAAACCAAGTGACGAAAGGAAGGCCGAGAAGACAGTTACATACTAATCTAAAGATACGGTAGATGAGCAAAGCTTGATTGGGACACGCCCAATCTACCATTACGAACTCGATTCCCATTGGTCCTCATTAGCTTTGCTCATCTACCGTATCTTTAGATTAGTATATAACTGTCTTCTCGGCCTTCCTTTCGTCACTTGGTTTATTTGGCCTCTAGCGTGGTTGACACGTCGGGTAACCTTGTTTAAGACAGTACTATCCCCCTTGCTCCTGAAGATGCCCCATACGACTGCGGGCGAAACTTTGAGCTCTGACTCAAAATATGACACAGTCCATTCCCGGAAAACGAATATTTCTCATGACTCAGACTGTGGAAGCTTACGCAATTATTAAATAACGTATGTCAATTTCAATTTAAATTGACAGATAACAGTTACCTATTTGTTGGGAACATTTCAAACCTTACACGTTGAGACATCTGGCGGATGCCAACTTCGTAAACACGGATATTTCTGATGAGTCAAGGCCATCCGTCATTAAACTAATAAAAATCCATCGGATACTACAAGTCTGTTAAATATTGGCTCACATGTTGACTCTTAATAAACACTTCAGCTAATCATCGAGTTTGGTATGAAGCAATCAGTCGTAAACGAAAGCCCTTATTAGTACTGATAAGATACGACGCCTCTGCAATTGGAACAGCCGTTGCTGATAAGTGATAAAAGCAAGTGTGTTCTGTGAAAAGCAACATACGGCAAGGTGTCTTTAGGATTAATCACTGGATCGATAAGCACTCCAAGTGATAAAGTCCAACAAATATACTCTTATAGATATGGATGGTGAAACGAACGCCTACAACGTATATAGTTGTAAGTGATGCACTGGGTGCAGGTTATATAAGGAGCAACGCAAAGCATATGTCATACACGATGCAGTGGCGTACCTAAGTGCATTGGTGCCCAGGACAAGGGTCGTAATTGCCCCCCCTGTCAGCAATGTAAAATCAAGATTACTTCTTTCTCGCTTTAGTGTAGCGAGATAGCATACTCGAAGTTCTCGAGACTATAATGGATGATGCAAATGAAACGAGTGAAACAAGAAGTGATGCTACGCAATTGTACAACCGTATGTTGACACGATTTCGAGCGACATACCCGTTCACTTCTTCGGATTACTTACTGTTAGTTACGGTATGATATGGTTAATGGTGGCGCCAAAAATCGTTGGTTCACTTGTTGACACCGTGCTTGGTGGTTATGTATATTCTGCGACATTTAAAACTGTCAAAAATAGTGTCTGACAATTAAAATGCATTAACGCAGAAAGATAGTTTTTTCCATATTTGTCCAAAAAAGAGTCAACGAAAATAATGTCACCCTGTTTGACATAAGACCACGACTCCGACTGTTCTGACTTTTGACATTTCAAAAAAAGACATGATAAAAAGAGATAGAAATAGTGAACAGAGAGCTGACCCGACTCGCAAACCCGTTCAGCTGTGAGCACTGATCCAAGCATACCGGGTATGTTGTTCCTAGCGCCCGAATGGGTGAACGTATCTGAACGCAACATACCGCAAGTGAACGGTTGTCGCCCAAAGCAAACATATGCTAGTAGGTGATTGAAATTTGACATATTTTTGACTTTTTCGTATTTGCCTTTTAGTTACACCAAAATGTATTCAAAATGAGCTAGAAATGAGAAATAATTATACATATACATTTACTGAATAAAAGTTCTTATAATGAAAACGTGAAATGTACACTACAGATTATTACAAAAAGTACATAAAAGATAGTATCGTCTTGTAAATTTTTCTGGATTTTCTTCTTCTTTGACAAGAGTAAGGACAGTTATAGCCACGGTTATAGCTAAGTCGGTATTTGAGAAATTTTTAAACATTGCACGATATTTTCTACTTTTGATAGAAACATGACATATGTACTACAAACTGTCATAATACATAACAGACAAAACTATATTGTCATGGTATTTTATTGTGTTCGTACCGTCGTGGTACCGTTTAAGAGGCATATTTACCCCTGTGGTGACAGCACGCACTTTAGAATTCTATCATAGAAAACAGGCGAATGCGATTTTACGTTTACGAATCTTGGTAGCATGCACTTTAGAATTCTATATTCGTTTTTTATTATGGGAATTTTCGGGTTTTATACTATTAAAATAGGAAATATTATGACAGTTGTATATGATAAATATATAAATTGGCTTTGAATTGAATTGTGGCAAAATAATGACGTTAGATTAATACTTTCGTCTCGAGTCGTACGCTTGCAAGCGAATATTTTGTTACGATGACGGTATGTCAATTACGCGAGGCATTCACATTAAGAGGCATATTTACCCCTGTGCTGAAATATGAAGCGAAAACTGAAAAAAATTGTTCCTCTACTAGAACTATTAACATTTTAAAAAATTCAACATAACACAAACTTACTGGCGATATTAAACTGTATTTTAAAAAAAATAATTATTGAAATTTATTAGTATTTGACTTTGATTTTATGGGAAAATCGAGAAATGCTGTTTTGCCTATAAAATCAAAGTCAAATATTAATAGATTTCAATAATTATTTTTTTAAAATGTAGGTTAATATCGCAAGTAGGTTTGGGTTGTGTTGAATTTTTTAAAATATTGATAGTTCTAGTACAGGAACAATTTATTTGAATTTTCGCTTCATATTTCAGCACAGGGGTAAATATGCCTCTTAATGTGAATGCCTCGCGTAATTGACATACCGTCATCGTACCGTTATTGTACCGTCATCGTACCGTCGTTGTACCGCTAATGTAAATCAAGCCTAAATCATCAGAAGGTATAAATGTAGGACGCCACGAATATTTAGATATAATGCTGTTCGCTGACCACAAAATAATAGTGGAAAACAATGAAGACGGAGAAAGATAGTTTTTTTCCATATTTGTCCAAAAAAGAGTCAACGAAAATAATGTCACCCTGTTTGACATAAGACCACGACTCCGACTGTTTTGACTTTTGACATTTAAAAAAAGACATGATAAAAAGAGATAGAAATAGTGAACAGAGAGCTGACCCGACTCGCAAACCCGTTCAGCTGTGAGCACTGATCCAAGCATACCGGGTATGTTGTTCCTAGCGCCCGCAAGTGAACGGTTGTCGCCCTAAATCAGTGTCGGACTGGGACATATTTCTGAGTGTGGCGATTCGGATTACCGGGCCCCCTATTTTGGGCCATTCAAAATATTATTAATGAAACAAAGATGGTTATGAATGAAGGTTTTTTACCTCCCGCTACTCTTGGTAAGGGAGCTATAGGGATCGTGCTAAAAATCGCATATCGAGATTTTGGTAAATGACCACGTTTTAAGGTCCCTAGAATCCAATTTTAACATTTTCACAATAATGTCTGTGTCTATGTGTATATGTGTGTGTGGATCCTCCACTCTAATTCAAATACTATCATTCAGAAAATTTTGTAACCTTGTATTTCGAACTTTTTCTGTATTGGAAAAAGCCCATTAGATATTGGTGTAAATCGGATAACAGAAAATGGCACTTTACTAGAAGCTCAAAATAGTTTTTCTTACCTTTAAATGTTATTTTTTCGAAAATAATGTTATTATAAAAATTAAAGATTGTTAAATTTTCTACAGATTTGCATTAATACTTTTTCTATATATTTTATGGATAAATTTATACAATTATCTATAATTTAAATCCCGGAGCCTACGCTTTACACAAACAAAACTCGTTGGTTGCGCAGTTATTATTATACTTAAGTTTAAGTACAGTACCAAGGGTTAAGGCGACAAAAATTGTTATTAAAATGACAGTTGCAGAATTTAACTCCTACCGTAGGTATTCTGTTTCGTGAATAGATCTCATACTAAATTTGTTAATGCGGAATAAAAATGGAGTTAGTTAACTCTGAATTTAATCATTTTTATGAATCTGGTCATGAAAGTCTACTATATGAAAACTGAAACGTCACACCAAATCACACAGAACTTAAAAACTAAATTTTAAATCTACTACATAATAGATTTTGCACATGCCCGTTGAGCACGTATGAGCCGTGATGATGATGGGGTTTGGAGTGAAGACAGGGATAGAAGCCTATATTAGCGTGTAGTTTTCTTTGACTTCCGCTACTCTTGTTCTGTGGTTAAAGTCAGACTCTTGAATTATGTTATATACTTGATCTACAGTCAGTTCTTTCAGATTTTTTCTCTTTATCATATTGAAAATTATTAACTAAGTACTAGATATGATAGTTACAATGTAGACCGGGCCCTTTCACTCGCCGGGCCTGTGGCGATCGCCACATCGCCACAATGGCCAGTCCGACGCTGCCCTAAATCGCCTTAAGTGTGACTGTCTTGTGACAGATATGTCAAGCAAAGCATCTTACCCTGTCAGAAATGCAAAGACAAAGAGCAGGGAAGATGATTTATGTGAACAACACGTCCTGTAGCAACCGCACGCATTTCAGTTCTACGAGCGAATGTAGCCTACGTCTCGATCTTGATTTGCATACATTATATGATAGTGGACTTGGCTTCGATACAGCTTGGCATAATCTGGATTATCTTTAATTTAACGCCTCTTGTAGCTACTTCGCGTTTATGGCTGCAGTATAGTTATTAGTGACCATTTACCAACTGCTCGTTTCCTTCACGATGATGACTCTGTAATTGTCTTGGGCCAGCAAGATAAACTTACATTGCCTTCGAGCTAGCAGAACCGACTAAGATGTTTATTTATTATTTATTTATTACCGATAATCAAGGAGAGGAACATTCTCCAGTAGAATTGATCTTCCAGGATTAGGTAATCTGCCTGTTACGGCTTCACCATCTTGTCTTTGGCTTTCCTTTGTTTCCTTTTCCTCTTGGGTTGTAGTTGGATTTTTACCTTCCGCCACCTTTAGGTAAGGAAGGTATTGTCTTTGGTCAAAAAATTCGGTGGTGAGTTTTTGATGAATAAGCACGTTTTAGGGTCCCTAGAATACGATTTTACTATTTTTACGATGATGTCTGTATGTGTGTGTGGATGTGTGTGTGTGTGTGTGTGTGTGTGTGTGTGTGTGTGTGTGTGTGTGTGTGACAAAATTTTCGTCTGCGATAACTCTAATACTAAGTTACAAACATTATAATTTTTTCGTATACTTCTTCGTTACATCCATATGAAGAGCTGATTAGATTTTGGTTACAATTGGTCAACCGGAAGTACCATCATTTGAAGATTTAAACAGTTTACTTTGAAAAACCTATATTAAATATAATTTTTTCAGATTTGATGTTATTATAAATATTAAAGAATATTTTATTCTCTATACGATTTGACTGCATTTTATATTTAATATTAAAAAATTAAAAAGAAATTAAATTTCATAAAGTAGCCATAGCTATGGAAACAGCTACTATATTAAGAAAATTCTGATTGAAAAATGTCAGTGTCAAGTGAAATTGACATAGTGTGTCTGTCTTATAATTTTACTGGAAATATAGGATCTTTTGCTTTCTTTATGGAATTTGTATAAAATACATACAACTGCTTTAAGGTAATGTACAAGAAATAATAATAATAATAAATCTTTTATTTCTGCAGATACATTACACTGTATATAGAAAACGTCACAAAATAATAATTTTCTGTATGAAATTTGCATAAAATACATGCAACTGCCGGAAGGTAATGTACAAGAAATAGAATATTTAATTTAGCAAGGAACTTTCCTTATGAAATTTGTACAAAATACATAGAATTGACGTATTGAGGTAATGTGCTGGCCACATCAGATTTTTTTTTGATGACATTCCTTTTGTATGATTGCTTACTTTAATACATAGTTAAGGCTATCAGTGCAGTAATACGTATCTTATTTTTGCATAACATTGTACCGCTAATGTAAATCAAGCCTTAATCTTCTGATATTATAAACTGTATTTATATTGTGACAAATTGCACGAATTTTATTTCATTTTTGCATTTCTTGTAAGACAGGGCCAATAGGACCATGTTACAGGTCGCAGACAAAATGACCTTTAAAGCCTTCGACTTAATGCGAATCAAAAATGGTAAACCTACACTTGTTATAGTAATAATAGAATTAGGTGCAAAAAATGAAGCGGGAAGATAATTGGCGAAATGTAATTGTGATTGATTTGTCGATGCATTGGTTGCATTGCTGACAGGAACAGCTCCACCTGCTGGCTTATTTACTCGCGCGTTTTTTAACCGCGGATGTGGTCGCATGTCGATATGGAGCTAATTCTTTTATTCCGGGACAAAACATTACCACTACCACGCAAATATAACCTAGTTATAACCTTTAGAAATCATCTGCAACATAGTTGGACACTGTTTTGAATATATTAACTAATTGGCTGGTATTCTAAGCATTCGACTAAGCAAGCGCACGGCTATCATAATGTTATAAAATATACTTTTTATACTAGCGTATTATAACAACAACTTTTCGATTGTCATTTCCGTTGTTAAATGAAGTACTTTTAAGCACTAGTGCTTAAAAATGACAGTTTAATGTGTAAAAGTAAAAGTACTAAATACCTATTATAACTGTTTATTTATGATAAAAATTCACAACGCAAATACTTAAATTACTGAATTGAACATTTGATGACGTTCTTAATACTTCTTCTTGGTTAACTTCAGTGTGGGTAGAAACTGTCTGCTCCCGAATCAGTCAAAAATGTTGCAGAACACCGCCGAAAGCATTTTTTTTAGGTATACCACCTATGGTATTTCTGTAGGTTAGAAAAAACCGTTGATGTTCAGTATGAGTAGGTCGAAGTTGTGCGTACTTGCGACACATTGCTAAACAGTTGATTCCATCGATAAACCCTTCAGTTATCATAAAAATCGTGAAATATTCGTTTTAGTATTTGGAATATTAATTTTTATGAATGAAGTAGAATCTTCGACATGCCCCATAGATTCCAACAATTAGCACAACCTTTGCAAATAAATAATCCTTGTCATCAGCTTCCTTCATGAAACGAACTATCTCTTGCTTAGTGAATATTTTTGATTTTTTAGGCTTATATCCACTAGCTTTTCTTTTTAAGAATGCAATAAGATTGGTAAATTTACTTATATCCACATTCTTAAAGTGGATGGCTCATAAATGGATGATAATTTCGAAAAATAGGCTAAAACTACCTTTTCTGTAATGTGCCCAAAGTTTTTCTCCGCACACCAACTGTCAAATTTTTTGTAAGTTTCTTCATACATTTTTTTTTTATTTTCCTGGAACCAGTGTAGGCAATGTAGCCTCTGCACCATTTTCAATATCAAAGTCAATCTCTGAGTCACTCATTTTAAGTAAATTTATTACCAAAATTCTCAAGAAAAATTATACACCGAGCACGTTGACATCAATGTTTATTAAACAACATATTCAATCCCATAGCAACAAAAAGATGAAACTGATGCCTGCCTACTTTTAAATTTTGAAAATTTCAAAATGTTGACATTTGAGGATAAATATAAATAATCTGTTTTAAAACGCTAGTATAAAAAATCTTGTATGGAATACGTTGCGAAATCGTGTTTTAAGCACGCGACGTGAAAATTATCCTACGAGGCGTAGCCGAGTTGGATAACACGTCTTCTTCTTTTGCAGCTTATTACATAAATAGCTATTAATCGGGAACCGCAGAATAAAATTTTATGGAACTAAATTAATGGCGGCCAGTAAAGGCCCATTCAGAATAATAAAATTAACGGCAGTGCATCGGTAGCGTAAATTTATAGTAAATATTATTTCCGTTCACAATGAAAAATTATTGAAATTATAGTTTCTAGGAATTTTTTATTTTAAATTACTAGAGTGCAAGGTTGACAGTTGTATTTTTGCGCAAAAGGCAACTAACATGGATTACGACTTATTAATAACACTTATCCACAAGCACACCATTGTGTGGGATAAGAGATTAAGAGAATTTTAAATTAATTCAAAAAAAGAAAACTTCCTTCCCACAAAATAAAATGACAACTATGACATTCGTTCTTCAATATACTATTGTAGACTCGCTAATATTAAGAGTCCCGAAGTATTCTTAACTGTTTGGAAGTAAGCAATTACGAATAGATCTTAATTGTGACATCGTTGCAACTTGCGATAAACATTGTGAATAAATCATCTAGGTTTAATTTCACGGCGTTTGGCTAGTTTACCAGCGTAGGGTAAAGACGTTAACCCAAGACTATTCCGTTATCTTGAAGTGGTCAAACTTCTCGTAGTGCTGCTCGGCTCGGGCTGAGCACCTACTACGTGTACTTATCTATAAACGGACCAAGTTGAGCATTATAATAAACCCCAACTCGCTCCATCCACCCTGGACTCTATGGACTACCGCCAGCGCCAACTTAGATGTGGAACGAGAACGAACGTCTTGAATATAAACGACGGTGATTAACAAGGATGATTTCATATAAATATATACAGTTTGGAGTCTTTTAAAACTAAATATATTTGCTGTCAATCGTTTATGTATTTTCATAATACCATACTGTTAAATGTGCTTTAACAGTACTGTATGCTCAACCGATATATGCATAAAACAGCCACGGTCGTTATTTTTTATAACAGTACAATTATTAAAAATCATGTGTTCCAAAAAAAATCGCAGCGTCATGAAATTGTCATGAAGAGCTGTCACCTGTCAACATGCCATAAAAAATAGAATTTGAAGAAGATATTTTATGTTATTATGAAAAATACTGAACGTCACACGGCTGATATACAAATAACAGACACGGTTGATTATAAAATCTCAGCTATCGCCTCGATTTTACAACATTCAACCTCATCTGTTATTTGCTGCATATCAGCCTTATGACGTTAATAGCTATATTTTGAAGAAAAATGCCTACCTCCGATCCTTAAATAGGTTAATGTTTTAACCCAAAAATGGGCGGAGCTACAATTTTTCTGATGACAACATTTGATTCTACACAAAAACTTTAATAACTGTACCAATTTTCAAACTTATTACTTTATTAGTCTAATTGTACCAGGAAATTTCGGAAAAAATATTATTCAGAAGCAAAAGGAAACATTTGAATAGTTTTTAATAAAAACAACCTTAGACCATTATTTTGAATTTGGGATAATAAATAAAAAATTTGATGTGGCCAGCACATTACCTTCCGTCAGTTCTATGTATTTTGTACAAATTTCATACGGAAAGTTCCTTGCTAAATTAAATATGCTATTTCTTGTACATTACTTTCCGGCAGTTGCATGTATTTTATGCAAATTCCATACAGAAAATTTATAGCAAAGGATCCTATATTTCCAGTAAAATTTCACTTGACACTGACATCTTTCAATCAAAATTTTCTTAATATAGTAGCTGTTTCCATAGCTATGGCTACTTTATGAAATTTAATTTCTTTATAATTTTTTAACTCTATATCCATTTAATATTAAGTATAAAATGCAATCAAATCGTATAGACAATAAAATATTCTTTAATATTTATAATAACATTAAATGTGAAAAAATGATATTTAACATAGTTTTTTCAAGAAAAACTGTTAAAATCTTCAAATGAGGGTACTTCCGGTTGACCAATTGTAACCAAAATATAATCAGCTCTTCATATGGATGTAACGAAGAAGTATACGAAAAAATTATAATTTTTGTAACTGTAGTATTAGAGTTATCACAGACGAAAATTTTGTTACACACAAACACACGCACACGCACACATACATACATACACACACACAAACACACACACACACACACACACACACACACACACACACACACATCATTGTGAATATAGTAAAATCGTATTCTAGGGACCCTAAAACGTGCTTATTTATCAACAACTCACCACCGAATTTTTGTCCAAAGACAATACCTTCCTTACCTAAAGGTGACGGAAGGTAAAAATAAATAAATAAATCATCATGGCATATTAACCATTGCTGGGTGTGCCAATCTGCTTTGTACGCAGATTTCGGTAATGATGATAACATATTCGTTCCGTGTGGGCGATTACCAGGCGTCACCTCACGGGCACTCATTGCTGGCGTGGATAGTGTACCACAGGGGTCAATTTTGTGCCATTTAAAATTCGAAATATTTGGCGTCGGTCGGGATCGAACCCGGTTCCCCAGATTCGCGACCAGACACTCAGGCACGCGGCCACGAGACAAAGACTAAACTAAACTTTCTAGCATCTACTACTTAATTCATGATCATGTTTAAATTACATTAATTAGATATTTTTAAAGGACGTTTTTGTAGAAACATTCGAACTTTAAATATAATATCTTGTGACTAAAATACATTTTTTGTGAAATTTTACCAAACTGTTTCGCATCTTTGTATCGCTATAGATAACTCATATTTACAATATTTGGACTATGGTTGTTTTTACTATTTTTCTAAAGTTTTATATGAATGACGAAGTAACTTTACTGGAAAAACTATTTGAATAGTTTTTAGATTTAGTTGAAATTTGTCATTGTTTTTAAATTTAACGAATTTCTTTTAAAGCAGATTAGTCAAAACAATTTATTTATACGTTGTATAAAATTTTACGATACAGTTGTAGAATTTATTAAAAATAATAAAAATCCTTATTGGTTGTTTTTACATGAATGTGGTTTAATGTAAAAACAATCAATGTGCCCATTTCGTTAGTTTTGAATTTTAATAATTCAATTAATACTATGTAAAATAAAATCGAAAATTTTAGTACCATCTTGTGTTCATTTCAGAATTAATTATAGAATACTGATCTATTTATGTTAGCGTAGAAATATATTTATTTAATATGGACAATATATATTTATTGAATTTCTAGGTAAAGCAAAGATTTTACAGGATTTATATACCTATAGGGTCTTCATTTTAAGTGAACACTATTGCTATCTTGAGAACTATGAGAGCTACGGGGTCGTAGACTAGGTAATAGATTATTTTAATGAGCGTAAAATTAATATTTTTCAACCTGTGGTTTTGAAACTGTGGGGACCAACTTTGTTATTAACTTTATTTATTTTATATTAATATGCTTAAAATGTGACTATAATAAGAGTGCCATGAAAGGAAAAAATAAATACATGTTACCTTTCTTACATAGTATTAGAATGCCATGAAAGAAATACATGAATATTGAAATAAATCGGAGTCAAAAAGTTTTTTTTGCCAAAAAAACGCCAAGGCTATATAGTCCACCTTTTTCAGTTTCGATCGGGAAAATAAATTTTGAATTAGACATGGCAACCCCTTAATTCGATCCTAAGGATTTCGAATCCGGCGTTCAAATTGGGGTTTGACGATTAGATCTTACGTAATTGGTGATTGATATAAATCACAATAATGCAAAAAATTAGCTAACCAAAAATTTATCGTTTATAATAAAAAATTATTTAAAAATATGTGTACATTTAACTGCCTGTAACTTTTGGAACAGCCTGTATATAAATGTTTGTGCTGATGTATATTATAGAGAATTTCACGTAGATTCCAAATTTGCAAAGAACAAGTTGATAACTTTAACCGTTTAATAGCTACAGGCAATAATACAGAAAATGAGCTAAACAAAAATTTATCGTTTATAATAAAAATTATTCAAAAATAAGTGTACATTTAACTGCCTGTAACTTTTGGAACAGCCTGTATATAAATGTTTGTGCTGATGTATATTATAGAGAATTTCACGTAGATTCCAAATTTGCAAAGAACAAGTTGATAGCTTTAACCGTTTAATAGCTACAAGCAATAATACAGAAAATGAGCTAAACAAAAATTTATCGTTTATAATAAAAATTATTCAAAAATAAGTGTACATTTAACTGCCTGTAACTTTTGGAACAGCCTGTATATAAATGTTTCTGCTGATGTATATTATAGAGAATTTCACGTAGATTCCAAATTTGCGAAGAACAAGTTGATAGCTTTAACCGTTTAATAGCTACAGGCAATAATACAGAAAATGAGCTAAACAAAAATTTATCGTTTATAATAAAAATTATTCAAAAATAAGTGTACATTTAACTGCCTGTAACTTTTGGAACAGCCTGTATATAAATGTTTGTGCTGATGTGGATTATAGGTAATTTCACGTAGATTCCAAATTTGCAAAGAACAAGTTGCTAACTTTAACCGTTTAATAGCTACAGGCAATAATACAGAAAATGAGCTAAACAAAAATTTATCGTTTATAATAAAAATTATTCAAAAATAAGTGTACATTTAACTGCCTGTAACTTTTGGAACAGCCTGTATATAAATGTTTGTGCTGATGTAAATTATAGAGAATTTCACGTAGATTCCAAATTAGCAAAGAACAAGTTGATAACTTTAACCGTTTCATAGCTACAGGCAATAATACAAAAAATGAGCTAACCAAAAATTTATCGTTTATAATAAAAAATTATTTAAAAATATGTGTACATTTAACTGCCTGTAACTTTTGGAACAGGCTGTATATAAATGTTTGTGCTGATGTGGATTATAGGTAATTTCACGTAGATTCCAAATTTGCAAAGAACAAGTTGATAGCTTTAACCGTTTAATAGCTACAGGCAATAATACAGAAAATGAGCTAAACAAAAATTTATCGTTTATAATAAAAATTATTCAAAAATAAGTGTACATTTAACTGCCTGTAACTTTTGGAACAGCCTGTATATAAATGTTTGTGCTAATGTATATTATAGAGAATTTCAAGTAGATTCCGAATTTGCGAAGAACAAGTTGATAGCTTTAACCGTTTAATAGCTACAGGCAATAATACAGAAAATGAGCTAAACAAAAATTTATCGTTTATAATAAAAATTATTCAAAAATAAGTGTACATTTAACTGCCTGTAACTTTTGGAACAGCCTGTATATAAATGTTTGTGCTGATGTGGATTATAGGTAATTTCACGTAGATTCCAAATTTGCAAAGAACAAGTTGATAACTTTAACCGTTTAATAGCTACAGGCAATAATACAGAAAATGAGCTAAACAAAAATTTATCGTTTATAATAAAAATTATTCAAAAATAAGTGTACATTTAACTGCCTGTAACTTTTGGAACAGCGTGTATATAAATGTTTCTGCTGATGTATATTATAGAGAATTTCACGTAGATTCCAAATTTGTAAAGAACAAGTTGCTAGCTTTAACCGTTTAGAAGCTACAGGCAAAAATAGCGAAAATGAGCTAGACAAAAATTTATCGTTTATAATAAAATTTATTCAAAATTAAGAGTAAATTATCTGCCCGTTACTTTTGAAACGGCTTATGTATATTATAGAGAATTTCATGTACATTCCAAATTTGAAACGTACAAGTTGCTAGTTTTAACCGTTTAGAAGCTACAGGCAAAAACCCACTTTAGTATCAACCCCTATAAGCTCAAATTTGACTATCCATTAGTCCTATGTACCTGGTTTACGTATACCAAATTTGAAATAAATCGGAGTCAAAAAGTTTTTTTTGCCAAAAAAACCCCAAGGCTTATAGTCCACCTTTTACAGTTTCGATCGGGAAAATAAATTTTGAGTTAGACATGACAACCCCTTAACTCGACCCCAAGGATTTCGAATCCGGCGCCCAAATTGGGATTTGACGCTTAGATCTTACGTAATTCGTGATTGTTATAAACCACAATAATACAAAAAATGAGCTAACCAAAAATTTATCGTTTATAATAAAAAATTATTTAAAAATATGTGTACAATTAACTGCCTGTACCTTTTGGAACAGCCTGTATATAAATGTTTGTGCTGATGTATATTATAGAGAATTTCACGTAGATTCCAAATTTGCAAAGAACAAGTTGATAACTTTAACCGTTTAATAGCTACAGGCAATAAACAAAAATTTATCGTTTATAATAAAAATTATTTAAAATATGTGTATATTTAACTGCCTGTAACTTTTGGAACAGCCTGTATATAAATGTTTGTGCTGATGTATATTATAGAGAATTTCACGTAGATTCCAAATTTGCAAAGAACAAGTTGATAACTTTAACCGTTTAATAGCTACAGGCAATAAACAAAAATTTATCGTTTATAATAAAAATTATTTAAAATATGTGTATATTTAACTGCCTGTACCTTTTGGAACAGCCTGTATATAAATGTTTGTGCTGATGTATATTATAGAGAATTTCACGTAGATTCCAAATTTGCAAAGAACAAGTTGATAACTTTAACCGTTTCATAGCTACAGGCAATAATACAAAAAATGAGCTAACCAAAAATTTATCGATTATAATAAAAAATTATTTAAAAATATGTGTACATTTAACTGCCTGTAACTTTTGGAACAGCCTGTATATAAATGTTTGTGCTGATGCATATTATAGAGAATTTCACGTAGATTCCAAATTTGCAAAGAACAAGTTGATAGCTTTAACCGTTTAATAGCTACAGGCAATAATACAGAAAATGAGCTAAACAAAAATTTATCGTTTATAATAAAAATTATTCAAAAATAAGTGTACATTTAACTGCCTGTAACTTTTGGAACAGCCTGTATATAAATGTCTGTGCTGATGTATATTATAGAGAATTCCACGTAGATTCCAAATTTGCAAAGAACAAGTTGATAGCTTTAACCGTTTAATAGCTACAGGCAATAATACAGAAAATGAGCTAGACAAAAATTTATCGTTTATAATAAAATTTATTCAAAATTAAGAGTAAATTATCTGCCCGTTACTTATGAAACGGCTTATGTATATTATAGAGAATTTCAGGTATATTCCAAATTTGAAACGTACAAGTTGCTAGCTTTAACCGTTTAGAAGCTACAGGCAAAAACCCACTTTAGACTTCAATAACTGCCTTAGTATCAACCCCTATGAGCTCAAATTTGGCTATCCATTAGTCCTTTGTACCTAGTTTACGCATACCAAATTTGAAATAAATCGGAGTCAAAAAGTTTTTTTTGCCAAAAAAACCCCAAGGCTTATAGTCCACCTTTTACAGTTTCGATCGGGAAAATAAATTTTGAGTTAGACATGGGAACCCCTTAATTCGACCCCAAGGATTTCGAATCCGGCGTCCAAATTGGGATTTGACGCTTAGATCTTACGTAATTCGTGATTGTTATAAATCACAATAATACAAAAAATGAGCTAATCAAAAATTTATCGTTTATAATAAAAAATATTTAAAAATATGTGTACATTTAACTGCCTGTAACTTTTGGAACAGCCTGTATATAAATGTTTGTGCTGATGCATATTATAGAGAATTTCACGTAGATTCCAAATTTGCAAAGAACAAGTTGATAGCTTTAACCGTTTAATAGCTAGAAGCAATAATACAGAAAATGAGCTAAACAAAAATTTATCGTTTATAATAAAAATTATTCAAAAATAAGTGTACATTTAACTGCCTGTAACTTTTGGAACAGCCTGTATATAAATGTTTGTGCTGATGTGGATTATAGGTAATTTCACGTAGATTCCAAATTTGCAAAGAACAAGTTGATAACTTTAACCGTTTAATAGCTACAGGCAATAATACAGAAAATGAGCTAAACAAAAATTTATCGTTTATAATAAAAATTATTCAAAAATAAGTGTACATTTAACTGCCTGTAACTTTTGGAACAGCGTGTATATAAATGTTTCTGCTGATGTATATTATAGAGAATTTCACGTAGATTCCAAATTTGTAAAGAACAAGTTGCTAGCTTTAACCGTTTAGAAGCTACAGGCAAAAATAGCGAAAATGAGCTAGACAAAAATTTATCGTTTATAATAAAATTTATTCAAAATTAAGAGTAAATTATCTGCCCGTTACTTTTGAAACGGCTTATGTATATTATAGAGAATTTCATGTACATTCCAAATTTGAAACGTACAAGTTGCTAGTTTTAACCGTTTAGAAGCTACAGGCAAAAACCCACTTTAGACTTCAATAACTCCCTTAGTATCAACCCCTATAAGCTCAAATTTGGCTATCCATTAGTCCTATGTACCTGGTTTACGTATACCAAATTTGAAATAAATCGGAGTCAAAAAGTTTTTTTTGCCAAAAAAACCCCAAGGCTTATAGTCCACCTTTTACAGTTTCGATCGGGAAAATAAATTTTGAGTTAGACATGACAACCCCTTAATTCGACCCCAAGGATTTCGAATCCGGCGTCCAAATTGGGATTTGACACTTAGATCTTACGTAATTCGTGATTGTTATAAACCACAATAATACAAAAAATGAGCTAACCAAAAATTTATCGTTTATAATAAAAAATTATTTAAAAATATGTGTACAATTAACTGCCTGTACCTTTTGGAACAGCCTGTATATAAATGTTTGTGCTGATGTATATTATAGAGAATTTCACGTAGATTCCAAATTTGCAAAGAACAAGTTGCTAGCTTTAACCGTTTCATAGCTACAGGCAATAATACAGAAAATGAGCTAAACAAAAATTTATCGTTTATAATAAAAATTATTCAAAAATAATTGTAATTTTAACTGCCTGTCACTTTTAGAAGAGCCTGTATATAAATGTTTGTGCTGATGTATATTATAGAGAATTTCACGTAGTTTCCAAATTTGTAAAGATTAAGTTGCTAACTTTAACCGTTTAATAGCTACAGGCAATAATACTGAAAATGAGCTAAACAAAAATTTATTCGTTAATAATAAAAAATTATTTAAAAATATGTGTACAATTAACTGCCTGTACCTTTTGGAACAGCCTGTATATAAATGTTTGTGCTGATGTATATTATAGAGAATTTCACGTAGATTCCAAATTTGCAAAGAACACGTTGATAGCTTTACCCGTTTAATAGCTACAGGCAATAATACAGAAAATGAGCTAAACAAAAATTTATCGTTTATAATAAAAATTATTCAAAAATAAGTGTACATTTAACTGCCTGTAACTTTTGGAACAGCCTGTATATAAATGTTTGTGCTGATGTATATTATAGAGAATTTCACGTAGATTCCAAATTTGCAAAGAACAAGTTGATAACTTTAACTGTTTAATAGCTACAGGCAATAATACAAAAAATGAGCTAACCAAAAATTTATCGTTTATAATAAAAAATTATTTAAAAATATGTGTACATTTAACTGCCTGTAACTTTTGGAACAGCCTGTATATAAATGTTTGTGCTGATGTATATATATTATAGAGAATTTCACGTAGATTCCAAATTTGCAAAGAACAAGTTGATAACTTTAACCGTTTAATAGCTACAGGCAATAATACAAAAAATGAGCTAACCAAAAATTTATCGTTTATAATAAAAAATTATTTAAAAATATGTGTACATTTAACTGCCTGTCACTTTTGGAACAGCCTGTATATAAATGTTTGTGCTGATGTATATTATAGAGAATTTCACGTAGATTCCAAATTTGCAAAGAACAAGTTGATAACTTTAACCGTTTAATAGCTACAGGCAATAATACAGAAAATGAGCTAAACAAAAATTTATCGTTTATAATAAAAATTATTCAAAAATAAGTAGACATTTAACTGCCTGTAACTTTTGGAACAGCCTGTATATAAATGTTTGTGCTGATGTATATTATAGAGAATTTCACGTAGATTCCAAATTTGCAAAGAACAAGTTGATAACTTTAACTGTTTAATAGCTACAGGCAATAATACAAAAAATGAGCTAACCAAAAATTTATCGTTTATAATAAAAAATTATTTAAAAATATGTGTACATTTAACTGCCTGTAACTTTTGGAACAGCCTGTATATAAACGTTTGTGCTGATGTATATTATAGAGAATTTCACGTAGATTCCAAATATGCAAAGAACAAGTTGCTAGCTTTAACCGTTTCATAGCTACAGGCAATAATACAGAAAATGAGCTAAACAAAAATTTATGGTTTATAATAAAAATTATTCAAAAATAAGTGTACGTTTAACTGCCTGTAACTTTTGGAACAGCCTGTATATAAACGTTTGTGCTGATGTATATTATAGAGAATTTCACGTAGATTCCAAATATGTAAAGAACAAGTTGCTAGCTTTAACCGTTTAGAAGCTACAGGCAAAAATAGCGAAAATGAGCTAGACAAAAATTTATCGTTTATAATAAAATTTATTCAAAATTAAGAGTAAATTATCTGCCCGTTACTTTTGAAACGGCTTATGTATATTATAGAGAATTTCATGTTCATTCCAAATTTGAAACGTACAAGTTGCTGTTTATAATAAAAATTATTCAAAAATAAGTGTACATTTAACTGCCTGTAACTTTTGGAACAGCCTGTATATAAATGTTTGTACTGATGTATATTATAGAGAATTTCACGTAGATTCCAAATTTACAAAGAACAAGTTGCTAACTTTAATCGTTTAATAGCTACAGGCAATAATACAGAAAATGAGCTATACAAAAATTTATCGTTTATAATAAAAATTATTCAAAAAAATTGTAATTTTAACTGCCTATAACATTTAGAAGAGCCTGTATATAAATGTTAGTGCTGATGTATATTATAGAGAATTTCACGTAGATTCCAAGTTTGCAAAAAACAAGTTGCTAGCTTTAACCGTTTAATAGCTGCAGGCAATAATACAGAAAATGAGCTAAACAAAAATTTATTCGTTTATTTGACTGCAAAGTATTTTTTTTCGCGCTATTTTCGAGTGTGCCAATTTGATTTCAGTAATGATGCCATGTTCTTATTAAGCGTCACCTCTTGGGCAGTCATTGCTGGCGTGAAGAATGCAAGACATAGGTCACTTTTGTGCCATTTAAAATTCGAAATAATTTTGTAAGATGCGTTATAATTTCCCTTCTGAGCGTAATTCGGAGATTAGACCGCGGGTTTTAAATCCTGAATAATATTTGTGTACGTAAGAGTGTTCCGGTTTCCTCTGGGTCACGTTACAAAGTGACCATCGGTAGAAAGGAAGCCGTGGTAATGAAAGTGTCAACGCAACAGAAAGAAGCGCCAAGATGAATCGCGTTTATTATTCACATAAACACCATCAGTGTAAAGTGCACGGCATTTTTCTTTGTAATGCGCCGAGGCTGTACTTTGAATACGTTCGCCACTGCCAGGATTTCGTGTCATTTTGTGGCCTGGGTAATGGATGCCCCGAGTAAGACTTTTGTTCCTCTTTCCCGCAGAAATGGACACGGTTTTATTTAGCAGACACTTTAAACATGATTTGTTAAATGCTATCTCTTCTGGGAATAACTTATTTCACCCCATGTTTCCGACCTTTCGTATTTTTCTTTCCCCTACGATTATAGCATCACGTTCTTCGCACATATTTTCAGACTTGTGGCTCTATTATATAAAGATACGAGCCCCAACAACTATATGTTAGGACACTCGGTGATTTATTATAAATAGCCGTTTACATTAATAATGACATTATTCTATATCAATTGTTGTTACATATATCTAAATATACATTTGTAATGAAGCTATTTTAGAGAAGCAAAATATTCAAAATCAACTGCCAAGTATATGTTCAGACACCAACAGTTCAGGATTTCTTAAAAGCTTATTAACAACAAGATTTTGACATTAATCGAATGCAAATGTATCCCATATATCTAGTAGTTTTACACGGATTCAGAAATTGTGCGTTGTGGATTGTTCCTCAGGAACTGTTTCAGCTTATGTCATACTGTTTCAATAATATTGAGGTCAAGACTGCTTAAAGAGTAATCCAGTACATTATCATGATTTTCAATTCATTTTTAATTGTTATGGTATTATAAGAAGAAGCGCTATCTTACTGAAAAATAAAATTGTTTCCCGAATTCAATTCTTGGATGGATTCCAAAATTCTTTGATATTTCCCGGTATTGACAGTTCTATCTATGAAGTATAGTTTTCCAAGTCCCTTGCCAACATTCAGCCCCAAACCATTACTCATTGAAAATTTAATTGTATGTTTCTTGCAACCTTTTTAGATTTTATAAATCGTCTGCGAAAATCTCCCACACTGAAATCAAACTTGGATTCATCCCTGAAAATAATATTATTTCATTCTTGAATTGTCCAAGTAGCCCTTGTCTTTGCACAAGTTAGCCGTTTCTTTTATAGACGTAAGTATGTAATGCTCTTTCTTTGGCCTAGAGAAAGTCACCATCAGAAATCAAATTAAAGTATAAATAACACCATTTTACCTTATGAAAACTAAGTCCGGACTTGTGAATCCACTTCCTACAACATTCACGAGAAATATTTAAGCCCGTTTCTTTATTCCAATGAGTGATAATGTCTCGTACTGATCAACGTGCATTTTTACATATTTTAACGAGAAGGCGCTACTCTTTTCAGGATTACTATTTTGGGTCGTCCGAGACTTATCCCGCCAATATTAATGCTGCCGGGTTTTTATATTTTTCTAAAATATCTCTAACACTAGACTTAGTCATAATCGTAGTTTTCAGCAGTATTTTTTTTATTAAATAACCTTCAGGATATGTCGCTCCTTCTCGAGTGATAATTATTTATAATTATCAAGTCAAAATGATCACTACAAGTGACAAATTACATTGACAGTGTCTTCACATGCCCATTAATAGACTTATTTTGCAGTCTATCACGCTTAATAGTTATCAAGGCCGCGAAATCACTCTTTAGCGTACCGAGAGAAAAATTGTCGCCGAGGCCACTTGCGGCCGAGGCAAGACAATCTCGAGGGCGCTAAAGGATTTCGCGGACAAGGTGTACACAATATTTTTTGTGCAATCCTAAAAAACATGTAATTACAAATTTGATTAATTTTCAACAGTTTCATTATAAATAGAAAGTTAGCTTTCAAGGTGGCTGTGGGATTAACATTTGATAAACAAAACATGTAATTCTCAAGTGTCAAAGTGATTGTTTACCTAACTTCGCGGCCGCTATCATGACAACGGCCGCGAAATTCATTTCGCGTCCGTTACCATAACAACGGTTGCGAAATCCAATTTCGCGTCCGGTTGCACAAAAATGATATTAAATACTTGGTGTCCGAACACAAAGTTGTCAGGTGATATTGACGTGTTTTGTTACAAATTAGATTATAAGATAATTGTGATGATAAATTTATTATTTCTTTTCTAAAATAGCTTCTTTACAAACCTATCTTTACATATATCTAACAACAATTCATATTAAATAATGTTTAATTAATTTATAATAAATCACCGAGTGTTCGAACATATAGTTGTTGGGGCTCGTACTACACACAACACATATTCGGGAAATATCATTCCATAATTCTTGGCAAAAAAATGTTAATCGAAATTTTCCGAAAACATATTACATAAAATTCAAACTGTGATAAACTATTATTCACTAAAGATGACTATTCAAGGTCATTTGTGAGCCGTCTGATATAATATAACTTGCAGATAATTTCATTGCATTTCATATGCATAGGGGTGTAACATGATATTTATGGACCCATTTTAACTGGAAAAATAAGAGTAATTCATTTGAAAATTATGTTTCTTTCTAAATATTTCTGAAATATTTATGTTCTTCACTTATGTTTTTGCAAAACACAAAAACATAGACTTAACTTATAAACCAAGGAATAATAATTTGATTTAAACGTCAACGCCACTGGGTAAATATTAGCACAGAGGCAGTGTAGTAGACAATTAGGTATCCGTAAGTCTACGACATATGTCATTATTATTTATAGTGTGTTAGAAAGTAATGCCACTATTTACGTAAATCTGTCACACCACATAAATTAAATAGACATAGGTCAAACAATCTTTCTCTTTTTAATACAAAATGTTGCCAAGCTACTGCTATAAAGTGATGTGTATTCTTTCTTCGAACAAATGACCTTGAATAGTCATCTTTCGTGAATAATAGCATAAATAAATATATCTGTTCTTTTACATTTTACAAAGAAGGATATAAAAGTAAGGAAAATAACATGGTCCCTTGTGTGTGTCAAACAGCATTCTTCGATTCGGAATCGCATATCTCGTGTAGGTCGGTGCAACGACCGATTCAAAATCGATGTAAGAAGCGCGGTTAATTAGGAGGGTTGCAGCGTAGGGGCGAATTGGCATTGCAAGGGTTGGGGGTGCCAGGCGATCGTGTGCGTTTCGCACTAACATAAGTAGAACCCCGTGCGGTTGGTCCCACGATCTTAGCGGAGATACACAGTTAGTACTAGGCACCACTCACACATGCAACGTCTTATGATTGCCTTGCACATGTGCTATAACATGACAGACTACAGAATCTAGGTTGTGAATACAGATAGTTGCTGCATAAAAGTTTTTTTTTTTTTCAAACGTCATAAAAGTGGCATCTTTTGTGACTTGATTCACAAGGTAGAAATAAAATAAATATCTATCATAGAAACTATATAGAATCAGCCAATAAGAAGTAACTTGTACAATAGTAACCTAGTAATATCGTCCTAAGTATCATTAAAAGACACTAGATAAACTAAAAATAAATAATAGTATATTAAAGAACGTGTTTTATAAGACACGTTTTTTTCGCACGCTTCAAAATTTAGAAAACGAGCGTCAGCGAGTTTTCTAATTGACAAGTGCGAAAGAAAGTCTTATAAAATGAGTTCTTTATACTATTTTTTATATTTTGCGCCTTCTACAATGACATTTACTTACTCAATTTGTGACTATATTTGTAACCATTTGTACATTTTCATGTAAATAATCTTCCTTAAATAAAAAAATAATAATTTCGACATTATATTATATTATTAAAATAAATTGTTAATTAACTAAAAATAAATTAGATAAAAATGGGTTAAAGAAACGTCATCTAGTACCAACCGTTTAAAACAAAAAATTGCGTATCGAAATGAAGGTCATTACGATACGCAATTGCGTATCGTAATGACTTCATTATGAACGCAAAATATAAAAATATAATTATAATACTTCAAATACCGACATAATTGCACACAAGGAAGATATAAATTGCACAATTTTTATTTAACCGTCAAACGTGAAAATTTTCACTTCAATGTTTATAACAAAAAGTGAACAAATACATGTATCCATAGCAACAGCGCAATTGAAATCCGCAATGTTCATTAAACTGTTTTATCTCACTCCCGATATCGTAAGTAGGCTATTAGGACATTGTAGGGATGTATCTATGTTTAGTTTATTGTCAAGATATTGGTTTCTCTTAGCGACGGGATGTAAGGAATTTACCTCCCTCTTTTTTAAACTTGTGTCAAATATTTGCTAATTCTTATAATTTATCATTTTGAATTTGATTTCTATCAAATTGTCCTGATATCATAAATATTGCCATTTAAAAGTTACCATTGACGTGTCAAATGTGACAGATGAGAGCGATTTTCTTCTTAAATTTTCCATGGAATACTAAGATTCTTTTGTCTTTGGTCAAAAAATTCGGTGGTGAGTTTTGATGAATAAGCACGTTTTAGAGTCCCTGGAATAAGATTTTACTATTTTTACGATGATGTATGTATGTATGTGTGTATGTATGTATGTATGTATGTATGTATGTATGTATGTGTGTGTATGTATGTATGTATGTATGTATGTATGTATGTATGTATGTATGTATGTATGTATGTATGTATGTATGTATGTATGTATGTATGTATGTATGTATGTATGTGTGTGTGTGTGTGTGTGTGTGTGTGTGTGTGTGTGTGTGTGTGTGTGTGTGTGATTTTGGTTATAATTGCTCAACCGGAAGTACCCTAATTTAAAGATTTTAACAGTTTTTCTTGAAAAAACACTGTTAAATATCATTTTTCCATATTTACTGTTATTAAAAATATTAAAGAATATTTTATTCTCTATACTTCATATTCAATGAATTCAGAGTTAAAAAATTATAAAGATATTAAATTTCATAAAGCAGCTAGCTATGCTATAACCATGGAATCCGCTACTATATTAAGAAAATGCTGATTGATAGATGTCAGTGTCAAGTGCAATTGACATGTATGTGTTATAATTTTACTGGTAATATAGAATCTCTTAGGTATATGAAACTTTCTGTATGGAATTTGTACAAAATACATAGAACTGATAGAAGGTAATGTGCTTGAAATATGGAATCTTGTGCAAGAAACTTTCAGTATGGAATTTGTACAAAATATGTGGAACTGACGGAAGGTAATGTGCTGGTCACATCAGATTTTTTTAATGTATCAATATTCAACAATATTCCTTTACATATGTGGCACTGAAAATCGAGAGTGGAAAAAATCTTGTATTCAACACATGATGTAGGTACATTTGATCACTCTCGAACTTATTTGCCAGCCCTCGCTATCGCTCGGGCGCAAAATCATCCTCAATTTAAATCAGAAGAAAAAAATCTGATTTGGTCAGCAAATTTTTCTGCCAATTCTATATTATCCCGAACCATGATTATAGTTCGGCCTTACATTTTCAACAAATTATAAAACCTGTACAAACGATGAGAATTTCCTACAAAATCTTTTTTTATTGTCCATCTCCCCATTTTGCACAAATGCGAAAAAAGAAAAACTGGCCGCTGTCAATAATATCGACATTGTATGATATCTCGACTTTGGCCTGAGGTAATTACGGAGATTAATTACCATGAAGCGATCGCCTGGCCCTAGATAACGCGTACGAGAGAGACAACATGACTCTCGCACTCTCTCCCTGCTGTAGTAAAGGCATTAAGATGCGTGGATATCTAGAACAAATATTTTGCAGCCCATATGGTGGATCACATCGTCATATTGTTATCTTCTTATCTAGCCGTTGGTTACGTACCTTTCTAGTATGCTGACTCATGGGAATTATGACAAGGAAAACTAAATCAAATAGGTATAGCATTTGAAGAAAAGACATGTGGAAAATGCATCAGGCAAGTTGTAAAAGGACAGCGAATTATGTGACTTTCTTTAAAAGTATTTAGAAACCACATTTTTGCAAAAATCATTGGTGTCATGGAACAAAAAGTTATCACAGATTCTTGACGTTTAATCTTATATATATATATATATATATATATATATATATATATATATATATATATATATATATATATATATATATATATAGGCTGTCTCACAACTCGCGCCCCAGAGCGAATGAGGAAACACGAGACTGCATTCGGATGTGTAATTTCGAAGAAAAAAAATCTAGCTTAAAGATATTCGAGAAAAGACGTCTTAAAATTGTGTTTGCGTTTGTTTAACGTGTGTTTGCCGTAATTTTACGTTACTAGGGTTTTATACAAATCAAATCTTCTTTAAAATGTGTGGGTGACTGTAGTTTTGGAAAAATGTCAGTGTCAAATTAAATTTGACAAGGTGAATAAAAAAGGCAAATTCTTACCATGTATTCAGCCGCTAATTACTTAGAAATGATTATAATTTTCGGAGAATGTGGACGTAACGCCAAAGAGTCATTTGTTGTTTTAATCTCAAAGAATTCAAATGACAATATTTTCGTTTAACACATTTTACACAGCTGCTACAACACGTTGCACTGTACGATATAAATAATGATCTCGGATGACACCTTCGCTAACCTAAATTTGTTGACAGTGAAAAGTCAACTCTAAAGTGTCAAAATTACAGTAAGTCAAACAAATTTTGTAACTCGCTAGTAGTATTTTTAAAACTTAGCAACCAGTTTTATTTTGTAATAATATCATCACACCTCAAGATATCCTATTGGTGGATTAAAAAGTCTTGTAACTCCGTTATGCAAGCAGCCGCAAATTATTTTCTTCTATTTGTTGGCAACTTATTGTCGTCGGCAAGTGTCAGTTTCGTCTGGGGCGCGAGTTGTGAGACACCTGTATATATATATATATATATATATATATATATATATATATATATATATATATATATATATATATATATGAATTTAAAAATAATATTTGCTTATTATATAGATGCCTTTGGCATATGCGGTGGAAAATTTGGAAATACAGAAAATGCTTAGTCTGGTTTTAATCTTCTTATATATGTTTCAGGCCTTTTTAAATAATCAGTTTCAAGAAAATATCACAGACTTCAGTAGTTTATAATATTATTGCTACCAAATCCTTATTTTTTCACTGTTTCTCGTTTGGTAAAAAAGTGTCTCATACAAAGTTGCGACCTTTGCAAAGGGTTCATAAAACAAAGCAATCCTTCATCCTTTTCATATTCCCTTTTTGTGTCTTATATCGTCTTTGACTAAGTATTAGCGCAGTGAAATTGCCTATTACCCCGTTCCCAATACATATTTTTAATCACTGCGACTTTTCAAGAAACGATTGTTCTAAGGCTTACGATTTTCGACCCAGGGTTAATTACTACGATAAAATTAAGGCGGATTCCGTTTGTTCCTCCGATATTAACGAGAAATTGTAATTTTTAATTATTGTAATTTTTATTTCCTGAGCTAGGATTTAATTAATTAAAAGTTCCAGAAGTTTTACACAGATCAAAACACAAAGGGGCTTTAACTTTTCTAAATAAGAACGGTGTATTTTTCCTTTATATTTACTTCTCGTAATAGTTGTTTAAATCCTATTACAAATACTTTTCGTTGTCATTAAAATGAATTTGAAAAGTTTGCAACCCTTTATGTACGAACATCTTTGTAGAGGTATTTTTTAGCCTTATTACAACAGCTTACAAATAAGTCACAGACATAAATTCAATTCTTTTTTTAAAATCATCTTATGGTTCATTTTTCCACCAATTAAAATGCAAAGATTTCAATCTATATTTAGAATCTTTTACAAGTCACGTTCATTCTGTCCATTGTTAACTTGTTTATAGTTTTCCTTTTATACAGGTTGTTATGTAAGTAATGTGCCGTAGGTCAAGGTATGATAAAGAGAACTGAAGATATACACTGATTTTTATCACTTGACTCTTAAGTTCGTATGAATGAAATAGTATTGGTAGTGATGTAAAATTTACACTTAATAATTTCATTCTTTAATTAAAATACTACTCCATTTCACGATTACTCCTAAGATTATACAGGGTGTCTTGGAAATAGGTGGTCATGGCTTAACTACAAATTCCTGGGCCCGTAATAAGACGATTCAACTAAACTTACCTATATTCGACAGTGCACCGTTTAGCCAGTATTCTGCTGCAAAATCTTTCTAAAAAAATTGTTTTGTTTATTATAACGAAATGCTTTGTCCGATTTGAATAAAATTTGGTATGACATTCCATAGGGAACTAATTCATCTTCTAAGATGGTATTTGTTATTGTTAGTGAACCACTAGTGTATGAAACTTAGGTGTCGCGACCATGAATAGACCATAACTTTTTAACGACAACGCCAATAATGTATATTTACTGTTTTTCAGAAAGATACATTCAATAGTAAACTTTCGTGTCTGTGTCTAAGTTATAATATCTCTAACGATTTAGTCAGAAAAAAATAAAATGTAAGTGATTGCGCCGTGAAATTTTTAAAATAAATTTTATCTAGCAGTCTTTCCAAATGTCAAACAACTAATTTTTAATGACAGTAACAATTGTTTATGGGTTGTCAAAAATATCCTTTGCCATATTTTAAAACTAGTAACATATCCGTTTGTTCGGCCTTATAGTATTTTACTGCTATTATTATAAAAAGACGATTAAATAATGTTAGCTCACTCCTAAACAACTTTAGAAGATTGACAACTCATAAACAATTGTTTCTGTTATTAAAAATTAGTAGTTTGACATTTGGATAGACTTACACTTACATTTTATATCTTTCTGACTAAATCGTTACAGATATCATAACTTACACAGAGGCACGAAAGTTTACTATTGAATGTATCTTTCTGAAAAATAGTAAATTTACATTACTGGCGTAGTCATTAAAAAAGTTATCGTTTAATCATGGTCGCGACACCCAAGTTTCATACACTAGTGGTTCACTAACAATAACAAATACCATCTTAAAAGATGAATTATATCCATATGGATTGTCATACCAAATTTCATTCAAATCGAACAAAGCGTTTCGTTGTTATAAGCATTATTAATTGTTTCCAGAAGGACTTTAAAGCAGAATACTTGCTAAACGGTGCACTGTCGGATATAGGTAAGTTTAGTTAAATCGTTTTATTTTGGTCCCAGGAATATGTGGTTAAGCCATGTCCCCCTATTTCGAAAATCATTGTAGAAAAGGGTAAATTGCCAATAAATTATAAAAATAACATTGATAATGGCAAATATGTACATCAAAAAATGTCAAACCTACATTTGAGATATTTCACACATTTTTTGTCCAAAATAAAATTTATACTTCTGAGTTTCGACACTTAACGTAAACTGATGAAGCAATTAGGCATACGTATCGAAAATAGATTGTAGGAAACCATAAGTAAGACAGAGATAAATATACAATTACTTGTCATTTTGTGGTACGGAACTCAATGACGTGGGGGGCAAGTGAAAAAAATCGGTGTATAGTTATAATATGAAATCTATGTCGCACAGTATTCACAGTTATTTTTTGTCAATAATAATTTTTGGGTTTTATTTAGTCTTTAAGGTCATATACATTGTTTCTTAGCCGAATGGCCCCTTAGACCGTTGCGTAGGATAGTGCATCAAAATTTACTGCGTATTCTAGAAGGTTAATAATCATAGATTGTATTATACAATACAGAACATAAATTTATCTAAAAGATATTGTTTATACGTCTATAACCGCGCATTACCTTTTATTTGACATAAAAATACTTATAATAATAAAACATTACAATCATTTCTCGAGATACCATCCATCTCGAATATAGGGCAAATTTTACGACAAAATATACAAATGATTCCGTAGGGTAGTCACCCTCTGTACTGGGGGATGAGGGACAATAACCAAGTCTATAACAAGAAAAGCATTCGCTGTTTGATTGCGGGGGACATAAATTGTAAGTGTAAAGTTTGGTTAAGCGTTTTTTATGCCACAGTACGTATAAACATAAAACAGAGAAGAATAGTACCTTAACGGTCCAAGGGTGATGAGACAGGGGTAGTAGATATTGCAATTCAAATTGCAACGGAGCTATTATTTGAATTGCAATGAAATTGGAAAACTATACGGTAAGATTAGGATTTTCTTCGGATTCAAATTCATGTTCATTTTAAAATAAACTAACCCAAATTCCAGAATTGAATAATTTTTAGAGGATTAGGTCAAATGCCAGAAATGTTTTTTTTTTCATATTTAATGTTATTATAATTATTAAAGAATATTTTATTCTCTACACGATTTGATTACATTTTATACTTTATATTCAATGGATATAGAGTTAAAAAATCTGGTGTGGTCAACACAATACCTCCCGCCATGTACCGCCCGAGTCACAAAAAATATTTATCTACGACAGTGCGCTAATACGTAATTGAATGTCATTATGAGTTTCATAATGACACTCAGTGCCATTATGAAACTCATAATGACATTCAAGTAAATTGTAACCATAACAATGAATAAAATGAACCGTGGCCTATCGTAAATACGTATTAATAACGTAGGCTACGAATGAACATTTCAATGTTTCTCATTATGTCAAAATTTAAATGAAAAATGTATTTTAAGATCAATTTAAACTGTCGTAGATAAAATATTGAAGAATACACGTTTGATATAGCCTAATAATGAAACTTGCGTGATTAAAACACTCGGCTCACCGCCTCGTGATTTAACATCACACGCGTTTCATTATGAACGCTATATCAAACTTGTATCCTTAATATCTATAAGCTAATCCTTATTTTTGGATTAGCGAATTTTACTCTAATTTTGGCCAAATATTTCGAATTTTAAATAACTCTAAATTGACCACTGTGATGCACTCTCCACGTCAGCAATAAGTGCCCGTGGGGTGACGCCTGGTAAACGCCCGCACGGTACAAATATGTCATCATCATTTTAGATATCTGCGAACAAAGCAGATTGACACACCCAGCAATGGGTGATGATATATTTATTTATTTATTTTATTTATTTCTTAAAATATAGTCTAATCTAATCCAAGTAACTACCTTTTTGATAATTAAATGAAGATTAAATTTTAAATATCGGAATAAAATAGAATTCACTAATCCAAAAATGAGAATTAGCTTAAACTTATTTGAGAATCATTAATTTTTATTAATCTAAATACATACCTAAATATTTACATGTGCTGGAAACTGTATTGATTTTCTTTCCTATTGTTCTATTTACTTTTTTCTTTTTAAAACGTTACTATTATTAATTCAAAATGATTAGTTCTTTGACAGTGACATTTATCTGTCAGTTACATGCATTTGAATGACTGTGCAACCAAGGAGTTTTGTTTGTTTAAAGCATAGGCTTCGGGATTTAAATTATATATAATTTTATAAATTTATCCATAAAATATAAAAAAGTATTAATGCAAATTTGAAGAAAATTTAATAATCTTTAATTTTTTTAATTTAAAGGTATTTATCGAAAAAAAAATATTTTGAGCTTCTTGTAAAGTGTCATTTTCTGTTATCCAACCAAAATCTAATGGGCTCTTTCCATAATGGAAAAAGTTCGAAATACAAAGTTTCATAATTTTCTGAATGATAGTATTTGAGTTAGAGTGGAGGATCCACATATACATAACACACACACACACACACACGCACGTACACACACACACGCACGCACACACACACACACACACACACACACACACACACACACACACACACACACACACACACACGTGCACACATACACACAGACATCATCGTGAAAATGTTAAAATTGTATTCTAGGGACCTTAAAACGTGCTCATTTACCAAATTTTCGATATGCGATTTTTAGCACGATCCCTATACCTCCTTTATCAAGGGTAGCGGGAGGTAGAAATTATAAAGAAATTAAATGTCATAAAGCAGCTAGCTATGCTATAAACATGGAAACCCCTAGAAAATGCTGATTGACAGATGTCAGTGTCATGTGCAATTGACATGTTTGTTATAATTTTACTGGAAATATAAAATCTCTTAGGTACCTATACCTACATAAACTTTCTGTATGAAATTTGTACACAATACATATAACTGACAGAAGGTAATGTACTTGAAATATGGAATCCTGTGCAAGAAACTTTCTGTATGGAATTTGTACAAAATATATGCAACTGACGGAAGGTAATGCACTGGCCACATCAGATTTTTTTATTCTGTTCGTAGCAAATATGTTTTATGTATTTATCGTTTAACATTTTGTGTGATTAGTCATATTCATTATTGTAACTGTAATCAAATTTTCTGAATGTTAGTACAGATACAATAATGAAAAATGTGTGGAAATAGTCCTGAATACATCATGTGAACCGTTCTTCGCAGTTTTATTCTTGAAAATGCATCAAAGTTAATTTAAATTTTTCACACCCCTGCCGTAACGTTAAGACATAAAAGAACACCTTTATATGCATACATCTCATACACACGTAGACATAAACCCTGTCGTATCCATAACAACGACGACAAAATATATCTGAGGCAGTTTATGCCCGCGTTTTTATTGGCGACAATAACAGCATTAATTCCGTTTTTATTCTAACGTAGAAGAAACAGCGAACGAGACGAGAACCCATGTCATCACCTTTGGTTATGGGGATCAAACGGCTGTTTTATCGACGATGTTAAAAACTTTCTTCACATGGAAGAGGCACTTGATTATTTTGGCATGATGTCAACCCAAATTTCAAAGAATAAAATTTAGTTTTATTTCTAAACTGTAATTGGAATTGTCACAAGTTTTTTTTTATGTAAGCGTGACCCAGTTGTTCCCTCGTATTACTACTACAGTGTTGTCAATCGAATTAAATTTTTAGTAAAACTATTATAATTACCACTTAACCTTAAAATTAATTTTAACAAAAACTATATACGTTTTTCGAGAACTAAGTTCTCATCATCAGTAATACAAAAATCTGATGTGGCCAACACATAACCTCTCGCCAGATATTTTACCTGGTTGTACGCATAAAACGAAAAATATTTTTAAATACAAATACATATAGATATTCATGTCTCAATACAAAATAATTCTCACATATATTTGCAATATCTATGGGATATTTTAAAATAAATTATGTACAATACTTACATTTTCTTTATATTCAATATCCTGAAATTTTCTTTTTCTACTTTCCTTTTCTTTTTCTTTATATTCGTCATTTTTTCGCAAATTCCTTTTACATTCTTTTTTACGTATATTCTTTTGCGTTGTTGACTTTTTTTTATTTTCATAATCTTCATAATATACAAATATTTTTGACATAGGCATACAAATATTTTTGACAGTGACATTTATGTGTCAATTACAAACATTTGAATTTCTTGCCTTGTAGTAGATTGATCTGAGATTTTTTACATCAAATTATTTTATATGCCTTTCTTTATCTCTAAATCTATAGAAGATATAATAATGAATTTATATTTATCGAATAAAGTATTTAACGTTCTTTAATATAAGTATTTACATAAATTTTCGATAAATAATATTTAGACGATTTTTTTCTTGTAACTACTACTTCCGGTTGTCCAATTGTTACCAAAACTGACTGGACTCTTCCGATTATTGTTAGATTGAGGAATCCGTAGTTAAAAATGTCTTAAGTCTCATAGAATTTGAGATATAGTGAATCCAACATCCACACACACACACACACATCCACACACACACACACACACACACACACACACACACACACACACACACACACACACACACACACATACGGACATCATCGTAAAAATGTTATAATCGGATACTAGGGACCTTAAAACGTGCTTATTCATTAAAATCTGGATATTCGATTTTTAGCATGAATACAATACCTCTCTTAGCGAGAGGTAACAAGTGAAAGTTAAACAGAGTAGTCAAGATTACTCAACATGTCAACCATGCCAGAGGTCCTAACAACTCTGAAAAACAAGGGAGAAAATAGAAAATCCACGAACACTAATAGATTTATAACGGCTGACTCAAATCATTTTTGGCAACATAAATTAGCTTCGTTTAATTTCTTAATAAACAGATTAACTAAATTTCCTTTAAACAAAAAACGATTTAAAACTGAACTAAACTATATTAAAGAAATAGCTAAGTATAACGGCTTCCCGGTTAAAACTATCGATAAATTAGTTCATAAATTTAAAAATCGCCAATCCATTTCTAATTTTACAACGTTACCGCCATCTAATAATAAAAATAATAATAAATACATAACACTGCCGTACGATAAAGCTTCCAAAAGTTTAAACAAAATTTTTAAAAATCATAATTTAACCGTAACTTACAAATCAAATAATACCATTAAATCGTTATTAGGTAACCCTAAAGATAAAATAGATACTAACAAAAAATCCGGTATTTATAAAATTGGTTGTAATGATTGTAATAAAGTTTACATCGGTCAAACTAAAAGACAAATTGACACTCGGTTTAAAGAACATTTTTATCATCTAAAAAGCGGTAATCCAGAAAAATCTAGCGTAGCTCAACATATGTTCATTAATAATCACAAAGTTAACAATTCTAATATTAAACTTTTAAAACATATTAATAATGATAGATATTTAGATGCATACGAGAGTTTAATAATAAATAAATATAAAAATACTTTTCAATTTATTACAAAGTTAAATTTTATTGGACGATTTAAAATTTAATGACTCATTATTGGACGAAAATTATCTTAGTTTATAGGCAATCATTCACCTGTGACTCCCATCCCTATATAATCCCAGTTCTCTCCCTTGATTTTCAGAGTTGTTAGGACCTCTGGCATGGTTGACATGTTGAGTAATCTTGACTACTCTGTTTAACTTTCACTTGTTGTATTACTGATGATAAGAACTTAGTTCTCGAATATAGTTTTTGTTAAAATTAATTTTAAGGTTAAGGGGTAATTATAATAGTTTTAGATAAGTTTAACCTTAGACTCCATCTATTATTAAATTTTTAGTAAATGAATAAATAAATGAAAACATTTTACAAACTTTTGCGGTGTTCTTTCTAAATTTACTTTATATTTTTAAAGAAATATGGGTCAATATTTACTCGTTTTATTTTGTATTCATTAAGTACAGTCCAATGAAAATTATGAGTTTTAAAATAGGGGTTACTTGCCCCTATGTGACCAACTATACTCAATTGCATCCCCTACTGTCTGATGTATAAATATAGGGGTTGAAGCGATGCTAAATTCTTTTGAAAACAAAAATAGTTTGCACCAATATTTATAAATATTAATCTGTTGCTAATTAGATTAATATTTGAAGAGCTTTTTAGGAAAAACAATCTTAGTTAATTTTTTGAATTTGAGATAATCAAAGAAACAGTGGCGTCGATAGACCATTTCTGAGGGGGCTTGCGCCCTCCCTGTTTAATTTTGCGCCCCCTTTCCGTGTTTTTATTTAAATAAAATATTAAAAATCAATCTGATTTTTTTACTATTTTATTATGCACTTATTTATCTGCAATAAGCAGCGAGACGATTATGTACCTACGACTTTAGCCGAAGAGGAAAGCTTACCGCTGCTCTAAAATATGAAGCGAAAATTCAAATAAATTATTCCTGTATTAGAACTATTAACGCATTAAAAAATTCAACACACGACAAGCATCCTTTCGATACTAACCTGCATTTTAAAATAAAAATTATTGAAATCTATTAATACTGGACTTTTCTTGTTTTGCCATTAAAATCAAAGTCAAATACTAATAGATTTCAATAATATTTTTTTTTAATTCAGGTTAATATCGGAAGTATGCGTGTCGTGTGTTGAGTTTTTTAAAATGTTAATAGTTCGAAACAATTGAATTTTCGCTTCATATTTTAATACAGAGATAACCTTTCCTCTTAAGAAAGGTACTATAAGAAATCAAAATGATGCACTATTCAGGCTATAAAAGAGACGAAATTATTTAAGGCTATCCCATTGCAAGGCTATAATGAAACAAAAAATTCAACAAATAAGGCCAATTTTATAGACTCTAGTTATTAAAAAATTTGATCATTTCTCCAGAATTACAATGTACCTCAAAATGCACATTATTGTTCACTACATCACAAAATCATTTTATAAAGTGTAGTGCAAAATGTATAATACGCAAAATAACTCCGGAAATTAATAATTGTGATTATTTTGCAATAATAGTAGATGATCCTCGGGACATCACTGCAGAAGAACAGATAAGTATTTGTGTTCGCTTCATCACATCTGAAAATATTTTTATGTTTTAAACATAAAAAATTTAAATGCAGAATCAGACTGTCAAAAATTATTTCGTTCTAAAGATGCGCCCTCCCTGTTAAAAGTACCTAGTGACGCACCTGCAAAGAAACAACTTTCTCTGATTCGGGATTAGAATGTCACATTCTACCAGTGCCGGTCTTAGATCTTGTGAGGCCCCGTGCAAATGCTTTTTGCGGGGCCACTTTAAAATATGAAGAAATAATTATAATAGTTATTTATTATATGAGTGTGGAATGTATCATATTAGTCACGAAAAAAAAAAGTTTAGCCACGTAGCCCGCAGGGCGAGTGGCTAATTTTCTTTACTGACTAATATACATGCCAAACGAGTGTAATACAACGTTTTATCCAAAACTTTTAAAAACTTCTTAAATCATTTTTATGTTTTCATTCATCGTTTGACGCTGTCAAGTCAATTGATGTAGTATTATAAATTACAAAGTAGCCATTGAATAGTTCTTATGGTTTTGTTATATTGTTATTGAAAAAATTGCTGTAATAATTATTGTCTGTCATTGGGAATTATTTGATAGAAAAATACAATAAAATGGGTGAAAACGTATTCACTTAGATGCATAAACAGCATCTTTGAATTTAATTCCGAAGCAAGTAACCACTAACCAGTTTCTCGTTTTTTTTTTCATCAGCCATACAAGGCATATCAATTTTGACAACGAAACTTTTAAATTAAATAATGATCAGACATATGTTTCACTATTTATAACCTACTCCGAGTTAGGAATTTTTTGAACACACTGTATATTATGAGTCTGTGTTGGATAAAATATTTTTATTATATACATACATATATTTCACAAAACATATATTGATGGATTCAAAGTGTGTGAGAAAAAAAGTTGGCGCAGGCGATTTTTTGTCAAATGTATTTTAATGCCAAGTAAAATAATGTACAATGAAGCAAACTTAACAAATTCTTAAAAAATTAAAATCGGATAGAAGTCAGAAACTAATAATTGATTTATATTGTAAGAAAACATTTACATAAATAAATATAAATATATCATGACGGCTTATACCCATTACTGGGTGTGCCAATCTACTTTGTACACAGATATCCGTAATGATGAAATATTTGCACCGTGCGGGCGCTTACCAGGCGTCACTTCACGGGCACCCATTGCTTACTGTTATAGATTTCGTTTATCGTTTTTAGGACGTTCCGGACCATAGTGGTACATCTTCAACTGTTTAAAAACGAAGAAAAATATTGAAGTTATACATTTTTATTGGTAACAGTGTTATCTATTACATTGAAAAATCGCATTATTAAAAATGTTTGTGAACTTGCGTACACTGAAACTTGTAAAAAAATTAATTTAACTCAGGGTCTTATTTAAATATTAATTAAATATTTACTGGAAGTTAAGTGATTAAAATAATAAACATGGTTATATTTGTCAAAACCTGCTCAATTATTGTAATCAATTTTTTGTGTAATTAGTTATTTTGTTTGTTGTAATCAAACATTCTTATTGTATTTGAGCATTTCATTGTTATAATCAAATTAAAAAAATATCTATTGCAAAAATAATGCAGAATATGTGTAACATTTAAAAACAATTAATTTAGTACTGAATAGTAATAGACAAACAACTTTCGGTTAACCGTCGAAAATAATATTTGTAAACATGTATGTTTTCTTTTAAAATACATGCGAAATGAAATGATAAAACGCTTAACTCGTTTTGCCGAAACGGAAGTGCATTAAAAGAAAAAAATAAACCAAAAATAAAACAAACAGAATCAACAATGCAAAATAAAAAAGGACACTCTGTAATAACCTTGTAGTAGCATAGATATTGGCTAAACAATGTGCTTATTTATGATGCGAAAAACCAATACTGCAATTTTCCATTTAAAAACTTTGCGAATCGAGAGTGAAAACCTTTGATGTCTTTTATTTGTCGCTTCGGAAAAAAATATCGGCTTTCCCCAAGACAGAAAAAGGTCAGTTACATCGGTTTTAAACTATCAATACTATTTTCGAAATTGATTAATATTCTCCCGCGAATACCGGCATTCACTGCTGCCCTCTCTGCTCTAGTGGCGGAATCTAGGACCACCACGCGCATGCGTTGACTATCGCGCCAAACTAGCAGCGCGGTAACTAATAGTGGCGACGCCACGAACTAACAGCGTGGGATTTTTTCACGATTCCGCGACGGTTTTTTGTTTGTTTAGCGTCGTTTAAAAACCGTTGCCTATTGGTTTGTTTTATTTATCTATGATATAAAGTTAAATGGGCAATTTGGTTAGTTTCGGTAATCCTATGGGAAGTAATAGGGTAGTATTTGTAGTCTTATCTATTAGACGTTGCGCACTACACTACAAAAATTTCCCACCAGTTTTGCCTTTGTTTATTATCCGTCATTTTCTTTTAGCCGTTCATTCGTGGGATATGTTTTCATTCTTTTTCAATCGAGATTTTAAAGCTAGAATTTTTAAAACTACCTTTAATATATTAAAAAAAATTTTCAAATTTAATAAATGTTTTAGTAATAAAACGACCACAAAAATTTTTCCTCAATGTATTCTTAAATCTAAAACCGTTTATATAGTATATTAAGTATTAAGAACGGTAAGGGCAGTTTACCGATCGAAGACAATGTTTTGTCTGAGATCGGTAATTCCTTAACGTTCGTGATGCTTATACTATTTTTGCACGATCGACGCACAAAATTTAAAAGAAAAATAAGATTTAAAAATTATTTTGACATATTAAAAAAAATTATTTGTCATTTTTGAAGTAAGCTTTGATTTTTGTTTTTATTTATTTACCGTCTCGCCTCCTGAACGGTAAGTGAAGCACATCACTTACCGACGTGAGTCACATCACTTACCGTTCAGTAATTTGTAAATAAGAACTACTGTCTTGAAAACACTATCGGTAAATATTAGCTATTAACATACCTAGGAATGTTGTGTATATCATAACTGCCGAAGATGTCGGTTTGAAATTCGAGCTCGTAGGGCGAGGATTTTAACACATCTAAGGCTTGTTATGATTAATAACATCCTTGGTTTGTTCAATAGTTTATCGGTTTCAGAAAATTAAGACATTATTGATAAATATCATTTTTTGTAATTCTTTCAATAATGCTAGTTTCAGATTGCTATGGATAACAGGACAATTATTTTGACATATGTCAATATGACAAATATTCAAATTATATGCTTTATTCCTCATATTTATTATTTTAGAATAAAGTAGACCGTATTTAGAATGATAGGCTAACATTGTCTATATGTATTAATGAAGAGCATTATATTTTCATTTTGTAGACCGCTGTTGACAAGTCAGTATGGTAATAATATTACCATACAGAATCAGGAATTCTCTAACTCAGTGGTTAATTTTTAACCATTGGTTAATTTTTTTAAACAATCAAGTATGTTGACATATAACAAAAAGAGGGATTTTTAGTTGTCAAATTGATATCTATTGGATAAAAATTTTAACCAGTGGTTAAAAATTAACCACCGAGTTACAGAATAGGGCCCATATATAGTTATTGCTTAGTTACCAGCCTACTTTTGTACATGTAAACAATTGAAAAATATCTCGAAACCGGTAAACTTGGTAACCGGTGTGAATAAATAGTATATTCTGTAACTTAACCACGATCGTGGTTATGGTTCAAGTGGTCAGGTTATGGTCACTGAAAAGTGGTTGTGATTCGGAACATCTTGGTTAATTTGTGTCGGTAAAGCAGGGAACCACCGCGTCATTAGAAATAAGTGACAACATAACTTTTGTCTATCCTTATACTAACGTATATATTATACATATCAGTATATATTATATAGTAATTATATTATATTATAAGAAATAAGAATATGACCACAACAACTACAAAAAAATTGTGGTCGTCGTGGTCACGAAAAAGTAACAAACTTTCAGGAACCACATTCCGAAATTGAACCGCGATTCTGAAATTATGTTTTGGTTACATTACGGAACGCATAACCAGAACCTTGGTCACCGCGGTTAAGTTACGGAATATACTAAAAATATGCCCGGTTACTAAAGACGTTTCTGTCATATTAATTATTTGACATTTGTCAAATATTTATTTTGTTCATAGTGTGATATATTTAATCTAAAGCGTATAAATGTAATACAAAATACGTTGGAAAAAAATGGCACAGAATCTACTTTTAACCGTCCTACATACCACGTTTACATGTAACTGGCATGCTCAATAAAATGTGGTTACCACGTAACCGTAGGTAACCGCTCATCGCACATCCCTACCTCTGTCAATCATTTCATTTCTTATCACGAATCCTTTACCCCTTTAATATTTTAGCTTTCCCCTTAGTATAAGAATATTGTGGTATCAGGTGAACTCACCGTCAGCATCCAGGGCAGGTGGCGTAGCGTCCAGACTTCGCTCCCACGGTCTGGCACGCTCCACGGGTCGGGCAGGATCTGTAACAAAGGGTTACGGGAACTTAGAAAGAGTTGGACATTCTCACGCAACCGAACACTCTTCAAATATGCACCGAGATGACCACCACATATGCCAGGGAATCTCAATAAGAATAAAATACTTACGTTTATAAAGGTTTGTGCCATATGGTGCCACAGGAATTTTATAAAATAAATTGTCGGAAATAAATGTCAATATATTTGTACAATATTATATTATTTTCTTTAGTCCTTTGTTTCAAAAGTTATCAATATGGCTCAAGATATTATTTTTTGTAAATATATATATATATATATATATATATATATATATATATATATATATATATATATATATATATATATATATATATATATATATATATACCGTGTATCTGTCTTAAAGGTGTACATAGGAGATTAACATGGGAAATCAGTTTTTTGCAATTTCCTGCTCGCCTAATTATTTTAAGTAAAAACGTGTCAAATAAAAGTTTTAGGGCATAAAATTCTGAATCTAAATCAATAAACAAAATTACCTTCACGTGCTTTCTAACGACAGAAATTAAATATGAAAATTTCGAAAATTACGTTGAAAATATCGACAGCCATGGAATTGAACAAAAAATAAATAAATGCTTGATGTTTTATCTGTCACAACGTAAGTTAACTTATTTGACGTTTCTGACAATTTGATAAAACGTCAAGCATTTATTTATTTTTTGTTCAATTCCATGGCTGTTGATATTTTCAACGTAATTTTCGACATTTTCATATTTAATTTCTGTCGTTATAAAGCATGTAATGGTAATTCTGTTTATTGATTTACATGCAGAATTTTATGCCCTAAAACTTTTATTTGACGTGTTTTTATTTAAAATAATTAGGCGAGCAGGAAATTGCAAAAAACTGATTTCCCATGTTAATCTCCTATGTACACCTTTAAGATAGACACGGTATATACAGAATGGTGACTTGAACGACGCAGCACAGGGGTTTCAATGGTAAAATCTTAATGTGCAGTTATTTGCTACCCTAATTATTATATTGTATTTAGGTTTTTGCTACAGGAAAAAATACTGCATCCGAATATGCTAATGTTTATAATTTTTCAATTTCCGGAACCGTAAAAATAGGCGAAAACAATAATAACATTTTTGGAAAAATCATTGATGCCAACGGCAAACGTTTGTCACTACTCAAAGAAATCTTAAATTTCGTTCTCGTCAAATTACATTGTTGTAATCAACTATTACATTGTTGTCATCAACAGTACAATAAAGGTGTTTTATTTATCATTGTTTTGAAAATAATTTTAAAAGCCAAGAATCTTTGACAGATGTTTGCATTTTTGTTTAAAACGAGGAAAATGAAAACATCTTTATTGTAGTTGATGACAACGATGTAATAGTTATTGATTGCAACAATGTAGTTTGACGAGAACCAAATTTAAGATTTCTTTAAGTAGCGACAGATGTTTGCGCTTTTATTTAAATTTTTGTTCCATGTCATCAATGATTTTTGCAAAAATATTATTGTTTTCAACTATTTTTACGGTTCCGGAAATTGAAAAATTATAAACAATAGCATATTTGGTTGCAGTATTTTTTACTGTAACTAAAATTCAATAAAATTTTGCTCTAAAATAATTAGGGGAGCAAATAACTGCACATTAAGATTTTACTATTGAAACCTTTATGCTGCGTCGTCCGAGTCACCACCCTGTATATATATATATATATATATATATAAATATATATATATATATATATATATATATATATATATATATATATATATATATATATATATATATATATATATATATATATATATATTATTGGCTTAATAACAAATCTGAACAAATATTTATGTTTTACAGATCTGTAAATCTGACTCTACTCATCTATAATGATTAAATAAATGATACCTACCTATATTTAATAGTAATTATGTACCAAGAGCGTTACGATAATGATAACGCCCAGGATCTAGCCCGAGGGCCTTTGGCCCGAGGGATAGTTGTCGTCCGATGGGCATTATCATCCAGTAACGCTCGTGGTGCATACAAGATTTTATGTCTTACTACAGTATGTGAAATAAGTTTGACAAAAATGCTTAAGTTTTGGCGTTGCAGAGGATTTTGTTTAATTGTTTTGTTTATTATCAACATCTATTTATTTTTAAAACATCAACGTTCTATATCGTTTGAGATGATGCAATGGGTGAATTTGATGTTTCGGAATACATTTTATCGAAACTGTGAAAAGAAATTATTTTGAATGCTTCTGCATACTTTAAGAAAACCAAACGCATAAATGTTCCCCTAATTATTTTATTCTATTTTAAGTATTATAATTAAATTAAAAATGATTTCTGTGTTGTGCTCTAAAGCTGGTTTCTTATAATATTAATTGTTGTAATCAATTAATGTATTAATTGTTGTAATCAATCCTTATTATTATTGTAATGAATTATAATTAAAAAGAAAATAATTTTCATTATATACAGTTCATGATATGATTATAATGAGGGCATAATGAACTATTATGCCCTCATATAATGCCCCGGTTGTTATAGATATGTTTATATAAAACGTATCCTAGCAATACACAGTTCATAATACTTTAGTCAGACATAAATATCGTTAATTCTTATTGTGTAAAACAATAAACAAGCTAAGATTTTTTAAATAGATTTTCGTCTGCCTAATATCAGCATAAAGGGAAGGGTTACTCCTTGTTCGAATACACTAAAACAGGTTGAGGGCCCCTGGCCATGCACGCATACACGATCACAAAGAAGAGCACGCATATACTCAAAGGGCAGTGGAAGATACACAAGGTGCTTTATTTGGTATTCAAATAATCCGGAAAATGAATTAACGAGTCTTAGAAATCTACCGGCACGGAAGGGTTACAGCTTTTTACTCTCGTTTATTTATCTTCAAAGAATGGATGTAAGAATAAACTTAACGATTTTTAGGGTGAAATTCTGCGTGAAATCTAACGGAAAATACACCAGGAGGATTTCAGTTTGAATAATTTTAATGTATTAAAAGAAAAAAATCTGATGTGGCCAGCACATTACCTTCCGCCAGTTCTATGTATTTTGTATACATGCCATACAGAAAGTTTCTTGCAAAAGATTCTATTTCTTGTACATTACCTTCCGGCAGTTGTATGTATTTTATATAAATCCCATACAGAAAATTTCTAGTATTTCCAGTAAAATTATAACACAAAGACACTATGTCAATTTCACTTGAGAGTGACATTTTTCAATCATAATTTTCTTAATATAGTAGCTGTTTCCACAGCTGTGGCTACTTTATGAAATTTAACTTCTTTATAATTTTATAGAGAACAAAAAAGATATTTAACACAGAAAGTTCCTTGCAAAAGATTCTATTTCTTATTTCTTGTATGTTACCTTAAGGCAATTGTATGCATTTTATACAAATTCCATACAGAAAGTTTCTAGCAAAAGATCTTAAATTTCCAGTAAAATTATAACACAAACATACTGTCAATTACACATGACACTGACATCTGTCAATCAGCATTTTCTTAATATAGTAGCGGTCCATGGTTATAGCATAGCTAGCTGCTTTATGAAATTTAATTCCTTTATAATTTTTTAACTCTATATCCATTGAATATGAAGCATAAAATGTAATCAAATCGTATAGAGAATAAAATATTCTTTAATAATTATAATAACAGTAAATATGTAAAAATGATATTTAACAGTTTTTTCAAGAAAAACTATTAAAATCTTAAAATTAAAATACTTTCGGTTGAGCAATTATAACCAAAATCTAATCATGTCTTTACATGGATGTAAAGAAAAGGAATACCAAAAAATTATAAATTTTTGAATTGTAGTATTTGAGTTATCGGATCCGGAAAAATCGTCACATACATACACACATGCAAACGTACATACATACATACAGACATCATCGTAAAAATAGTAAAATCTTATTCCAGGGACTCTGAAATGTGCTTATTCATCAAAAACTCATCACCGATTTTTTTGACCAAAGACAATACCTTCCTTACATAAAGCTGACGGAAGGTAGAAAATAAAGAATGGCTGGACTTGGATTCGAATATATAGACACAACAAAAATTTACTTTAGACAGTAGATATTTGAGAATTAGAAATCATAAGTTTTTATTCATTTTTAGTTGTTCAAATAGTAACGAATGTCATAGTTGTAATTTGTTTTGTGAGAAGGAACAGTCTTTGAACAAAATGTGTGTGGTGCTTTCTCCACAACAGCTTTGATGAATCGTAAATGCTCTCAACGGTACAGATATATTTATCATTACCGAAATCTGCAAATAGAAGCAAACAAAAAATCTTCTTGAATTTAATGAGAAATAATTGAGAAAATCAATCCCGAACAAACATAAAAAGCAAAGAACAGCTTAAAGTGACGTTACAGCTTCCCCTTGTAGCTGTCAGAAAGTCAGAGCGAGAAAAATCCGAAGATGAATTACTTTTCTGTTGACGTTCAAAAGATCGTTTACATAACAAATAACTCTGTATGTACACCACCCGAATGACAAGTACGAACCCGTTCGTTCGCCCACCCCCGCTCCACCGACGTCGGCGTCGTTCATTTGTTATATATAACGTGTCACGGCAGACGCGATGTGTTTGAACTATATTTTCACTGTTTAGTAAAATTTCAAATGGACGAAATATGATACTGTAAATGAAATTTAAAAAGTACTCTCTGCTCTGGTTTCACATACGACATAATATGCATGCGTGGATATTTTGTCGGCTGCAAAAATCGATGCAGTGGAGTTGTTTTCGCAAAATCAATTGATAATAACTGAAATTTATCATACACACTATTAATATTTCGAAAATACTATATTAAAGAACGAGTTAAATATATATATATATATATATATATATATATATATATATATATATATATATATATATATATATATATATATATATACAGGCTGTCTCATAACTCGCGCCCCATAGCGAAGGAGGAAACACGAGATTGCACTCGGATGTGTAATTTCGAAGAAAAAAAATCTAGCTTAAAAGATATTCGAGAAAAGACGTCTTAAAATTGACCAATCAGAGACCTACACCTTTAACGTGTGTTTGCCGTAATTTTACGTTACTAGGGTTTTATTCAAATCAAATCTTCTTTAAAATGTGTGGGCGACTGTTGTTTTCGAAAAATTAAATTTGACAAGGTACATAAAAAAAGCAAATTCTTACCATGTATTCAACCGCTGATTACTTAGAAATGATTATAATTTTCGGAGAATGTGGACGTAACGGCAGAGAGGCAGCACGAGTCTAACGTTTTCCGGATAGAAATCTTGTGGATCATAAAGTGATATTGAGAGCCATCGCAAGGATACATGAGACCGGTCAAGTTATGCCAGATCGAAAAGAAACTGGTGGTGCTCCCAGAAGAGAACGAAGAAGCTGTTTTAAATGTCTTTGAGAAAGATGGTGCCAGAAGTATCAGAGAAGCTGCGGGCTAATTAGGTATTTCCAGGGCTTCGGTACATCGAATTTTGATTGAATCATTCCATGGGTGTTATTACCATTGTATAAATTGCATTACAATAAAAACGATTCTTTTCAGAACCACCATTTGTTATTTTAATCTCAAAGAATTCAAATGACAATAATATTTTCGTTTAACACGTTGCACTGTACGATATAAATGATGATCTCGGATGACACCTTCGCTAACCTAAATTTGTTGACAGTGAAAAGTCAACTCTAAAGTGTCAAAATTACAGTAAGTCAAACAAATTTTGTAACTCACTAGTAGTATTTTTAAAACCTAGCAACCAGTTTTATTTTGTAATATACACCCCTATTCTGTAACTCAATTGATAATAGTTTTCGATCGATAATTATTTTTGACAAATAGAAACAAATGTAACATCTGTCAGTTTCATTTTTTATTCAGTGTCTACTATTATTATTGGATACAATTTATTATCGATCGATAAAAGTTATCGATTGAGTTATAGAATAGGGCTGAATACCATCACACCTCAAGATATCCTTTCGGGATTGGTGGATTAAAAAGTCTTGTAACTCCGTTATGCAAGCAGCCGCAAATTGTTTTCTTCTATTTGTTGGCAACCTATTGTCGTCGACAAGTGTCAGTTTCGTCTGGGGCGCGAGTTGTGAGACACCTGTATATATATATATATATATATATATATATATATATATATATATATATATATATATATATATATATATATATATATATATATATTGCGTCTTTTATTACTAAAACATTTTTAAAAAACTCCTATATTAAACCGAGTTGATTTAGTGAAATTTATATCTAATGATGTAGTTGGTAACATTGGATTGACATTTATTCTATTATTTGAAAGTTCATGATAATTCTGATTTATGAAGAAAAGTAAAAAATGTCAATCTAGCAGCAACCTACTAAAATAAAAAAATGCGTATCGAAATGAAGGCTCTTTCCATTCGCAATTGGGTTTCGTAATGACTTCATTATGAACGCAATATACAAATAAATTCTTTTGGATGTCTATATCATTATAATAAAGGCACTTACAGGTCATTTTGGGTACAATTTTTATTCGTGGTAATATTTTTTAGCATCAAAAAGGGCGCAAAATGACTTTAAATGAACGTGATTAATATATGTAAGGATGGTAAATGATTCTAGTAGCAACAAAAAAGTAGAGAATAAATATTTCATCACTGTATGCTATCCTGAGCTGACTGAACAAGGGAACCATATGTGGGTATTATAAATCACACTGTAATATCATCCAATCCCGTATAGAATTACGGTGGTATTCCGAGTCCGTGCCACCCTCAACCCTCTTATAAGGGTGAGCCTGAGCCGAGCGGCCATCTTATCTCGGTCGGGGCGCCGCTAGTCAATTGTTCTGGCAATTAATCAAGGCACTCTTGGATGTCAAACGCAGGCCGCGTGAAGAGTCTACAGCGCGGTGCTCCGCTGTTCCCCCCAGCCCGCTAATTGCGCCCAACGACGTTTTTAATTAATCAACCGGTTATTACGGATATTTCGGGCCGTTTTTAACATTTCAATCGAGGCTGAACTGTGAACTCTCTAGCACAATACGTTGCGTAGCGTACCTGTATAGTCTGTCGATGTGTTGGTATGCAGGGCCGGGTGGGAATTTTGCCGGACATGGTCAAAATTTTATCCAGACGTCAACACGATAAAATTTTGTCGCTAACATTAATAATAGGCGATGGAAAATTAGATCGTAGCGCCGAAGTAGCTTTTAAAAGAACAAATGTTATAGCTATTAACATACCTGGGAATGTTATGTTTATCATAACTGCCGAAGATGTCGGTTTGAAATCCGAACTGGTAGAGCGAGGATTTTAAGACATCTAAGACTTCTTATGATTAATAACATCCGTGGTTTGTTCAATAGTTTATCGGTTTCAGAAAATTAAGACATTATTGATAAATATCATTTTTTGTAATTCTCTCATTGATGCTACTTTCAGATAGCTATGGTTAACTGAACAATTATTTTGACATATGTCAATATGACAAATATTCAAATTATGTGCTTTATTCCTCATGTTTATTACCTTAGAATAAAGAAGACCGTATTTAGAACGATGGGCTAACGTTATCTGTATGTATTTATTTGTACACCGTTTTTGACAAGTCAGTATGGTAATAATATTACCATACAGATACAGTTATTACTTAGTTACCAGCCTACTTTTGTAGATGTAAACAATGGAATAATATCCTGAAACCGGTAAAATAAATAAATATATCATCACGGCATATTACCCAATGCAGGGTGTGCCAATCTGTTTTGTACACAGATTTCGGTAATGATGATGACATATTTGTACCGTACGGGCGTTTACCAGGCGTCACCTCACCGGCACTCATTGCTGGCGTGGAGAGTGCACCACTAATGTTAACGGAATAATTAACGTAAATATTATGAACATAATATACACTTATGTTTATACAGCCACGTATACAGCTGTTTCAAAAATAATGTATAAAAATTTAAAGATATACAGAATGTCTCACAACTCGCGCCCCAGACGAAACTGACACTTACCGACGACAATAGGTTGCCAACAAATAGAAGAAAATAATTTGCGGCTGTTTGCATATCGGAGTTACAAGACTTTTTAATCCACCAATCCCGGAAGGATATCTTGATGTGATGATATTATTACAAAATAAAACTGGTTGCTAGGTTTTAATAATACTACTAGTGAGTTACAAAATTTGTTTGACTTACTGTAATTTTGACACTTTAGAGTTGACTTTTCACTGTCAACAAATTTAGGTTAGCGAAGGTGTCATCCGAATAGACTCGTGCTGCCTCTCTGGCGTTACGTCCATATTCTCCGAAAATTATAATCATTTTTAAGTAATCAGCGGCCGAATACATAGTAAGGATTTGCTTTTTTTTATTCACCTTGTCAAATTTAATGTGTCACTGAAATTTTTCGAAAACTACAGTCGCCACACATTTTACAGAAGATTTGATTTGTATAAAACCCTAGTAACGTAAAATTACAGCAAACACACGTTAAAGATGTAGGTCTCTTATTGGTCAATTTTAAGACGTCTTTTCTCGAATATATTTTAGGCTAGACTTTTTTTTTCTTCGAAATTACACATCCGCCTTCAGTCTCGTGATTTCTCATTCGCTCTGGGGCGCGAGTTGTGAGACAGCTTGTATAGTACTGACCAGAATAAGTAAAAAAGCTTAATCAACATGGGTCCGATCTTCAACTGTTTCTAAGAAATGCAAAAAATCGAAAAAAACTGACAAAGATAGTGATCGACCAAATTTTGTCTAAAAAAACAATAAAATTTTATATGAAACGTTTATATCAATTTCTAATAGTTACGAAGTTATTTGAAAATTAAATATTGGCCAAGGTCTCCACAACATTCAACATAGTAGATACAATTATTTGACGAAAGCACATCTAAGATGACATCTGAAAGGTAAACAAAAAATCTCATTTAATCAAAGTCTTATAGTTTTCGAGATAACAGATGTAAACCCCGTAAAAATAAAAACTCATTTTCCACTGCCTCAAATCTTGCAAACTATGGAAGACCGGACCCATGTTGATTAAGCTTTTTTACTCATTTTGGTCAGTACTATATGCCCTTAAATTATTTTACAGTATATTTGAAACATCCTGTATAACTTATCCCGTCAACAATAGTTTCGCAAAATACCACCAGATAACATAATGTTTATTTCCTATCGACTATACTTTGTGTATCTAGAGTGGAGAGTGGTATTTTGTCGGCAACTTTTCAACAATTTACGTTTTCTTCAAGCGTATTATAATATTCGTATTATTCTACTGTACACACACTATTGAAGATATTCATTATCTGACTAGTATAACGTAAAGTGTAAACTTTTGAGGTTTAAAATATATATTTATTTCTTTTTTTCTATGTATCGAATTCAATGTTTTCATTCTCAACTATCCATTAGGCAACAAATTGACATGCTACTAGAATATCTTTTATATTATTACTACATTTCATTTTGTCTTCTTTAACATATTAACAAATATGTACAGAATGATTGTTCGAGTGTTTGTGAGCGAAGTCCACTGTTTATCCCATGCCGGCCCTGCGTGTGTGCGTGTGTGAGTGTGTATGTAGGAGTCGTAACCTAGGTTACCAACCATCATCATCATCAGCACGTCATTACGGACACTCGTTATTTCATAAACGTTTTTTGGGAAATGCTTCTGAAGGCGCTTTTATGATAATTTTTTGTGTCATAATTAAATTTTGTTTAATTATAACAACAATTGACTTCTGAATTTTAGAGTTTAATTAAATTTATTTGAACATTCTTGTTATATAATACAAAGTTTTCATATTTAAATTAGGTTCAATTTGAAAGTACAGCAGAAAATATTATATATATATATATATATATATATATATATATATATATATATATATATATATATATATATATATATATATATATATATATAGGTGTCTCACAACTCGCGCCCCAGAGCGAATGAGGAAACAAGACTACACTCGGATGTGTAATTTCGAAGAAAAAAAGTCTAGCTTAAAAGATATTCGAGAAAAGACGTCTTAAAATTGACCAATCAGAGACCTACACCTTTCACGTGTGTTTGTCGTAATTTTACGTTACTAGGGTTTTATACAAATCAAATCTTCTTTAAAATGTGTGGGCGACTGTAGTTTTCGAAAAATGTCAGTGTCAAATTAAATTTGACAAGGTGAGTAAAAAAGGCAAATTCTTACCATGTAATCAGCCGCTGATTACTTAGAAATTATTATAATTTTCGGAGAATGTGGACGTAACGCCAGAGAGGCAGCACGAGTCTATTCGGAACGTTTTCCGGATAGAAATCTTGTGGATCATAAAGTGATATTGAGAGCCATCACAAGGACGCATGAGACCGGTTAAGTTATGCCAAATCGAAAAGAAACTGGTGGTGCTCCCAGAATCGCTCGTACAGTTGAGAACGAAGAAGCTGTTTTAAATGTCTTTGAGGTATCCTGACCGTTGGATAGTACGTGGTGGTCCACGAAATTGGCCCGCGTGGTCTCCCGATTTAAGTCATTTGGATTTCTTTCTTTGGGGACATGTGAAAAACTTCGTTTATAGAGAACCCATTGACACAGAGGAGGAGCTCAGAGTTCGAATTCAAGAGGCCTTTACAACAGTTACTCCACAAATGATTATGGACTCTAAATTGAGCCTGTTAAGAAGGGCGCGATTATGTTTACAAATGAACGGAGGACATTTTGAGCATCTGCTCTGATTGAATCGTTCCATGGATGTTATTACCATTGTATAAATTGCATTACAATAAAAACGGTTCTTTTTAGAAACCATTTGTTGTTTTAATCTCAATGAATTCAAATGACAATAATATTTTCGTTTAACACATTTTACACAGCTGCTACAACACGTTGCACTGTACGATATAAATGATGATCTCCGACGACACCTTCGCTAACCTAAATTTGTTGACAGTGAAAAGTCAACTCTAAAGTGTCAAAATTACACTAAGTCAAACAAATTTTGTAACTCACTAGTAGTATTTTTAAAACCTAGCAGTTTTATTTTGTAATATCATCACACCTCAAGATATCCTTCCGGGATTGGTGGATTAAAAAGTCTTGTAACTCCGCTATGCAAGCAGCCGCAAATTATAAATTATTTTCTTCTATTTGTTGGCAACCTATTGTCGTCGGCAAGTGTCAGTTTCGTCTGGGGCGCGAATTGTGAGACACCATATATATTTTCGACACATGCTTCACCTTTGCCAAAATGAATACATAACATTAACTATCTTTCCACTATTCTTTTCGTTTCAGGTCATAGTTCAAAAGCAAGACCCCATTTCAAGTATCCTTCTCCCCATCCCTTAACGGGACCCTTGATCTTAGACCGTTCCGACACGGGCCAACTCTTACCTGGGCCATAAGTTTAAGTCAAAGGTCACGGGACATTCCGCCACACACGTGCCATCGCCACGTGTCGTGTCATAGGTTGACCTGTACGTGGTTAAAGGCACTATCTACTATCCCGCACGGGAATCGGGACGGGATGGTATTAGGGGCATAAGTGGATAGGGCTAGAGTATAGGGATATGGGATAGGTGTTGTGCATACAGGTGTCTCTCATGCACGTAGATAAATGATAGATGGATGTATTACAGTAGGGACAAATAGGATTTCTGATTATTGGAATTAAAAATTTGATGTACCCAGAACATAACCGCCATCCATTTCTATTTTTGGTTTATGTACCATAACGCTGTATACTTTGTTTTTGCTATAGCGTTTTAACACAAACCCGAAAACAATAACAACAACAATAAGAGTTCAACTGATTCAAACCACTTTTTGAACAACATTCTTACTAACCGTACATCATACAACAAATATTCCTCACTCTTAACATATTAAAGTGGCTTTCATAGTTATTAATTTATTAAGATGGTCAAACAAATTTGATAACTTTTTACCTTCCGTTACCTTTAGGTAAGGAAGGTATTATCTTTTGTCAAAAAATTCGGTGGTGAGTTTTTGATGAATAAGCACGTTATATGTCTGTATGTATGTGTGTGTGTGTGTGTGTGTGTGTGTGTGTGTGTGTGTGTGTGTGTGTGTGTGTGTGTGTGTGTGTGTGTGCGCGCACGTGGGCTTGTGCGTGTGCGTGCGTGTGTGTGTGTGTGTGTGTGTGTGTGTGAATGTGAATGTGTGTGTGTGTGTGTGTGTGTGTGAGTGTGTGTGTGTGTGTGTGTGTGTGTGTGTGTGTGTGTGTGTGTGTCTGTGTGTGACAAAATTTCCTAATGCGATAACTCTAATACTACAATTCCAAAAATTATAATTCTTTCGTATTTCTCTTTGTTACATCCATATGAAGAGCTGATTAGATTTTGGTTATAATTGGTCACTCGGAAGTACCCTCATTTGAAGATTTTAACAGTTCTTGAAAAAACGATGTTAAATATCATTTTTTCACATTAACACTGGGATTCTGAAACCCAGAGTTAATTAACGTCTGACGTTAATGCGAATTAACTCTGATTTTGACAGTTACGGTATTCTGAAACTTAGCGTTACTTAACGTTTACGCCGACTAATAGCGTTAACGTTAAGTAAGACTGAGTTTCAGAATACCAAAACTGTCAAAATCAGAGTTAATTCGCATTAACACCAGAAGTTAATTAACGCTGGGTTTCAGAATCCCAGTGTAAATGTTATTATAAATATTGAAAAATATTTTATTCTCTTATTGAATGCATTTTATACTTCATATTAAATGAATATAGAGTTAATAGTATATTAAATATTAAGAACGGTAAGGACAGTTTACCGATCGAAGACAATGTTTGGGGACTGATCGAAGCGAAGGTCCCAATTTTGTCTGAGATCGGTATTTCCTTAACGTTCGTGATGCTTATACTATTTTTTGTACGATCGACGCACAAAATTTAAAAGAAAAATAAGATTTGAAAATTATTTTGACATATTAAAAATATTTAGGTGTAATTTTTTAAGTAATCTTTGATTTTTTTTTATTTATTTACCGTCTCGCCTCCTGAACGGTAATTGAAGCACATCACTTACCGACGTGAGTCACATCACTTACCGTTCAGTAATTTGTAAATAAGACCTACTGTTTTGGAAACACTATCGGTAAACATAAAAAATAATCCGATCGTGCAAAAAAAATTATAAAGAAATTAAATATTATATATTAGCCAGCTATGCTATAACAGCTGCTATATTATGAAAATTCTGATTGAAAGGTGTCAGTGTCAAGTGCAGTTGACAGTATGTTTATGTTGTAATTTTACTGGAAATATAGGATCTTTTGCTAGAAACTTTCTGTATGGAATTTGTATAAAATACATACAACTGCCTTACGGTAATATACAAGAAATAGAATCTTTTGCAAGGAACTTTCTGTATAACATTTATACAAAATACATAGAACTGACGGAAGGTATTGTGCTGGTCACATCAGATTTTTTGTTAATGAAATTGTTGTTATAAACAATGTTAAGCTATTTTGTCCAGTGTAAAGCCGCCTTTAAACATTTTGTAAATATATTTAAACGTGTAAACGAGGACACTTGATTCTATTTGCTGTGACCATATATTAAAATCATATATGTTGAGAAATACATTATTATAATTCGACGTATCGTGTAGTGAATTATTATTATTTAAATATTTAATTTTATTTCTACCTAACTTCAAAATACATTTACATTGGATTTTGCAATTAATAATAATAATAAACGACTTTTAAACAATTTATATCAACAATATTTCATATATAACATGTTATTTGTTAATAATACAATAAAAACTTACCATTTGTTAACTTAGAATAAATATTTTCAATTAAAATCACAAAACACTTCATTGTTCTTGTTTCTTAACAAAACAGCTGTCACTATTAATAAAACAATAGCCATATGTCATCAACAATTTGAACTATTTAAACTAAATGTACATTCAAATATGCAAAATTTATTATTAATCCCTAAAATCTGATTCTCCTGAAATGTGTTTTCGTAAAAACTAATAAAACTCAAAATGTGACATAAAATATAAATTAAAAATATTTCTCTCAGCGACAAAAAATTTAAAGTTGTTTCATTGAATTTGTTATAAGTTTATGATTAATTTTCTGTCACATGTTCGTGTGTCTAGTCAAACTTTGTTTTTTCCTGGAATATGTAAATTTGAACTATGCATTATGAATATTTATGTTTATGAAAATTATTCTTATTATGGAGCAAAAAGAAGTTTAGTTTGTCAACAGTATTAAACGGCAATCAAGTGGAAAATAAAATATTATGGAAATGGGTCGCCCAAAAAGAACAAGAACTATGATATGCGACAATTATTTACGAAACTGTTCAAAGTTTTATATGTTTTCACTTGCTATACAATCTAGGAAATTATTATAATAGAAAAATAAAATGTTTAATTACAACAAAGGAAACTTGATTACAATAATGAAAATGGCTAATTACACAGAAAAATATGATAATTTTAACCGAAAGTGACTATATACTTGAAGCCCATAACAGTTTCTAATGAAAAATATAAATTAAAACATGATTCAAAACTTCTCAAATTTGGTATTTAAAACTCGTGTATAATTTGAAACAACATTAGATTTTGACTATACCTATATGATAAACCGGAAGTCGTACTTAATTTGGAGGCCTTAATAAATTTTCGAGGAAAAACATAATAAAATATAATCCAAAATTTCGTATTACAGATTTTTCTATTTATTAACAAATTAGATTTTGTTTACAAACGATCAATCGGAAGTGATACTTTACTTAAAGCTCATTGCTTTTTAACCTCTCGCTAAGAGAGGTATTGAATTCATATCCAGATTTTAGTGAACAAGCACGTTTTAAGGTCCCTAGAATCCGATTATAACATTTTTACGATGATGTCCGCGTGCGTGCGTGCGTGCGTGCGTGCGTGCGTGCGTGCGTGCGCGTGTGTGTGTGTGTATGTATGTGTGTGTATGTGTGTGTATGTGTGTGTATGTGTGTGTATGTGTGTGTGTATGTGTGTGTGTATGTGTGTGTATGTGTGTGTGTGTGCGCGTGGATGTGTGTGCGTGGATGTGTGTGCGTGGATGTGTGTGTGTGGATGTGTGTGTGTGGATGTGTATGTGCGTGTGTGTGTGTGTGTGTGTGCGTGCGTGTGTGTGGATGTGTGTGGATGTGTGTGTAGATGTGTGTGTGGATGTTGGATCCACGATTTCTTGAATACTATAAGACTTAAGACATTTTTAACTACGGATTCCTCAATCTAACAATAATGGGAAGAATTGATTAAGTTTTGGTAACAATTGGACAACTGGAAGTAGTAGTTACAAGAAAAAAATCATCTAAATATTATTTATCGAAAATTTATGTAAATACAACGTTAAATTCTTTATTCGATAAATATAAATTCATTATTATATCTTCTATAGATTTAGAGATAAAGAAATGCATGTAAAATAATTTGATGTAATAAATCTCAAATCAAACTACTTCAAGGCAAGATATTCAAATGTTTGTAATTGACACATAAATGTCACTGTCAAAAATATTCATATGCCACTATCAAAAATATTTGTACATCATTATGAAAATAAAAAAGTCAACAACGCAAAAGAATATACGTAAAAAAGAATATAAAAGGAATTTGCGAAAAAATGACGAATATAAAGAAAAAGAGAAGGAAAGTAGAAAAAGAAAATTTCAGGATATTGAATATAAAGAAAATGTATGTATTGTACATAATTTATATTAAAATATCCCATAGATTTTGCAAATATATGTGTGAATTATTTTGTAGTGAGACATGAATATGACGAATATAAAGAAAAATCTGGCGAGAGGTTATGTCCTAGCCACATCAGATTTTTTCTACTAAATTCATTGTTGGATTCATTGTTGTAATCAATATTCTTTCTTGTAATCAACAACTTCACAATTATTATTTCAATATAACAATGCTAGAAAAATATCGATATGATAATAATCCTTTATCGTTTTAAAATGGCGCCGTTCATGGTGAGGCGCCTTTGTGCGGGGCACAATCTGCCCACCCGCACGGAGCGGCCCGAATACATGTCTCTCTTCTTAAATTTGCGGACCTGTCATCGAAGCAGTGAGGCACTAGATATGTTATATTATTAAGTCTTGGTTTGCGGATATTAGAAGTACAGACGAATTCGACAATACATAATTGGTAAAATAGTTGAAAAGTTAATCAGTGGAAAGTAAATAAACAAAGTAAAAAGAGTGTGTGAATGTTGAGAGTGAGTAATTCAAAGTTGGTGTTAGTTCTCTCGTGCTGATCCTCGTCCCTATATAATATTTACTATTCAGAGTCACATGCATATTCTCAAAGTTGTCCACAGCAAAGCCTTGCATATAAATGACGTCCTGGTCCATCTCTAACGGTTTTCTCTTCTGAATGCATCTCATTACGAATAATAAAGAAGCAGGTCTACAGCTTTGCTGTACTCGACGGAGGCGAAACTAGTCTGAACTATCTAAATGCTTAATCTAATCTGCGGTGCGCAGAATGTTTGAATACAGTTTCTAAATTACCGGCTTTCAAGGGGATACAATTTCGCCGGAATAATCTGCCTCTGGATCTATAATATCCCGGCATTAGCAGCGCCATCGCGCGAAAAGTTAGTCGCTGTTCAGTTTCAGTTCTGTGGTAAAATACGCCCGTTGCGTGCTTCTAGTACAGATAATAACGTAAACTAATGTATAACACCATCTCGCTAATATCCAACACGACTTTATTTATTACGCCCGAACACCAACTTTAAATTATATTCCAAATATATTAATATTCCTCCCGGATACAAACGAATTTTGCAACTAACTATAATATTCACTTCATATTAGAAACTAACAATACCACAAAAACTCAACAAATTTCCGAAAGAATTTCAATTAGAAAAGTTTGTCACCAACGATTGGGATCTGTCCTCTGTAAAGTAAAGAAACTATTATTATTATTATTATTATTATTATTATTATTATTATTATTATTATTATTATTATTAAAAACTAAATGGATTCTATAGCTACTATATGGACAGGGCCGCTCCGTGGGCATTAGGCGCCTTTGTGCTATGTTATATTTTAGCGCCCCTTCCCCTCATGATGTAAATTTTGCAAATTAAAGTTTAAACTATACTTTTGTTCTTCAAAAATGCTATATTTATTATATTGATGAAATTTTCCTAAATTCATTCTTGTAATCAATATGTTATAATCAAAATCGTTTGTTGTAATCAACAATTTTACAACAGATTTCAGAATTGTATTATGCATTTGATTCTTTGCAAAATGATAATAGGGATTTAAATATTGGATTCAGTATGGGATTCATTCTTGTAATCAATATTCTTGTGTTATAATCAACTTGAGCCAAGTTGGACTTACCATATTGGCCTTTATTTCAAGAATTCAAGGCCTAAAGCCGGGACCGATTTCGAGTTTTCAAGCAGAGCCTGCTTATTTATTATCGGGCCGATCTTCGAGGCTGCCTGAGATATTTTTCTCGGATCGAGTAGAGCCAAACCTCAAAACCGGACCGGGCCTGGGGTAGGATTCTGTAACTCGTCCGTTATCAAAAGTTACAGTTATCACTATAGCAACGTATTTTTTATAAGATGATTGGCATATTTACGTCATAGTTATCAAATAAAATGTCATTTTCGCTTGTAACCATAGTGATAACCGTAACGTTTGATAACGGACGAGTTACAGAATCCTATCGCTGGTCCGTATACATCTCTATTGGGGGCAGTACCTAATGCGGTAAATGTTAAAAATCAAATAGGCACTTTTAAATTTCTGAGGACATTTATAAATCAAGAACGTAAAGAATATATTTCTAACCACGAATATTTTTCAACCTTACGCTTTTCAATGTGATCATTGAAAAGCGTAAGGTAAGGAAATATTTTTGCGCCCTGGGCCTTTTTCCTTAAATCCGCCGTTGCAAATTTACAAAAGAATTTCATTTAGAAAAGTTTGTCATCAACAATTGGGATCTGTCCTCTGTAAAGTAAATAAACTATTATTATTATTATTATTATTATTATTATTATTATTATTAAAAACTAAAATGGATTCTATAACTACTATATGGAGTACAAAGTATGCATAAAATACAACGCTGTATTTAATTAGAAACAAAATACAATTGAAGAGCTGTTATCAAAAACAATATGTCCATTTTTACCTTCCGTCACGCCGTCATCTATATAAGTAAGGAAGGTATTGTCTTTGGTCAAAAAATTCGATGAGTTTTTAATGTATAAGCACGTTTTAGGGTCCATAGAATACGATTTTACTATTTTCATGATGGTGTCTGTATGGATGTATGTATGTGTGTGTGAAGATTCTTTCGGATCGCATAACCACCTTTAGGGCCAGGGTCGCTCCGTGCGGGTAGACTTTGAGGGGCGCCGTTTCAAAACAGTAAAGTAAATAATAGTAAATTTTTATAAAATGCTCTTATTCGTAAAGACAAAATTACTATAAAACTTACAAATTAACGTCATAGAGTGAACAATATATTTTTTAATTTGTTTACATTAGAGCTCTAGTTATAAGTAAAATAATTATCGTATCAATCGGTTCGTTATTATTCTAACATTATCATATTGAAATAATAACAATGAAAATGTTGATTACAACAATGAATATATTGATTATAACTCAAGAATATTGATTACAAGAATGAATCCCTCAATGAATCCAATATTTAAATACCTGTAATCATTTTGCGAAGAATCAAGTGCACATACAATTCTGAAATCTGTTGTAAAATTGTTGATTACAACAAACGATTTTGATTATAACCTATTGATTACAAGAATGAATCTAAGAAAATTTTTGAAGAACGAAAGGTATAGTTTAAACTTTTATTTGCAAATTTTACATCATGAGAGGTAGGGGCCCTAAAATATAATAACACAAAGGCGCCTTATACCCACGGAGCGGCCCTGTTTAGGGCGCAAAATCTGCCTATTGGATGATCCGGCGCTGTATCTATTCATATGATCCCAAAAAAAGCAACAGTCGATTATTTGGATTTTCCATAATAAATCTCAACAAAAGTTGATGGTGGAAAAAACTGTAATAAGAATATGGCCGCTATTGCTTTTGGTATTACTGGGCATGTATTCTTATATTCAAAATTATCCATCTATCAAATTAAACTCTCCTGGTAATAACACATTCTACATTGGACAACGAACCCTTCCCGATATTATAACTATACTCGTTTCGGACGACATACAGAGGACTATTTGTTTAGGCGTAGTCCAAACACAAGTACAAATAAAATGTTTCATCTCCACAGAGCACCTGAAGCGTTGTTAAATAATTTTACACGTTAAATAATATCATAATATTTAAAACTACCCTTCACAAACTGGCTTTTTAGGGGTCTACACAGTGGCGTAACTAAGAGTTCGGGGGCCCGCCCGCAAAATTTTTTGGGGCCCGTATTTAATTGTATCGTTTATCATGAAGAACTAAATACCACAAGAACTTGTGGAAATTGTGACTAGGCTCACTTTCATCTGAGTTGATATGTTAAGAAGCAAAATAACCAATATTGCAGGCCTGAAAATCCAAGATTAGGCACTTTTACATCCCACCAAAGTCATTGTATGTTGTGGCATTTACTATGAAAATGTGATTGGCCCGTTATTTTTTTTTTCACAGTCCACTGGTGAGAGTTATAGGGAATTGATTCTTACATTTTTAGTATCACAAATGAAGGAACTTGGATGCGACAAAATATGGTATTAGCGAGATGGATCAGTATCATATAGTCTAAATAATAGCAATTTGGTGAAAATCATTCTCTTATCGCTATTTAATTCCACGTTTTTCTAATACACATTGGCCGCGAGGTGTCTTGATTTGACAGCCCCAAACTTCTTTTTATGGGATTATTTTAAGGAAAACTCTGGATCAGTTGCAGGAGAATATTTGCCAAGAAATCGAAACTCTATCGGCCGAAATGTGATGGAAAATAAAGAGCTTGATTTGACATAGCGGATAAAGGGCTCCTTAGCCAATATTATTTTTGGAAACTGACATTCAATAAAATAAACGACTAAAGAAATTTGTATGTTGCACAAAAAATTATTAAATTCAAAATTTCGCAGTAGTAACAAAATTATAAATCATGTAAATTGGGGCCCCTCTACTGCCGGGGGCCCGCCCGCAATGCTGGCCCTGCGCGCTCGTTAGTTACGCCACTGGGTCTTATTTCATTTGTTGGAAAATAAGAAAACGAACATCCTTATCAGGTTACTGTCAGTGAATCATAAAAAATGAGTTTGTTTTTTTCAAATAAATCATCTATTTGTTATATTTATTTGATTTGTTACTGTTTATTTGACGTCATCGTCTTTGTGCTTGATGAACGTTTGAGGAAGTAGGTGGTTGATCGATGACACCGCGTCAGCCAGAGGTTAAACGTTGGTGTATCGTGCGTGATGTAGTTTACACTGTTACTAAACACTGCTTTGTTGTTGGTAAATTGTTGCCAGAGGTGTAGATTTGCAACGTTTAATTGGGCTTGCCACACAGAAAAACTTATTATTGACAATTGAATGATCGTTAAGGTGGTGATGAATTGACAGTTGATAGTTGTTATTTAACAAATTAAAAACATTTCTTATGAAAGGTACAGTATGTTAAAAAAAAAAACAACTCGGAGTAGGCTATGAACAGAGAAACGTATGTCTGATCATTATTCATTTCAAAAGTAAAGTTGTCAAAATTGATCTTGATATGTAGGAAATTTTAAGGAGAAACGATAATAAAGAATTACCATTTCTAAAATAAGATTCTAGAAGAAATGCTTTGATTTCTTTAGATAATATTTTAGATCTTAAATCTACACCCTTCAAACTACATAAATACAAATTTTCAGATTTTTTTATTTTAAAAAAATTTCGACCCTTTTTTTAAACAACTCCACCCTCATACCCAAAAATGGGTGTGCGATACACCTTCAACGACCTCACCATTAAATTCCTCGTACCAGAAAACATAAGTATACCAATTTTCATCAAAATATTCCAACGGATACATTAATTATTGAATATTCTTTAAAATCGTCAAAAACTGAAAAAAACGCAAGGGGTACACCTTAGATTTTTTGCGATTTTTGGACATTTTCAGACTTTTCCTTCTGGAGATTGTAATAGTTGTTCAAAAATTATGAAAATTGGTAAGCTTATATAATTTTGCTCGTAGAATCTAATGGTGATATTCCCAGGACTGTATAAATGACCATTTTTGGGATATGGCCCAAAAATGAGCATTCTTGAGCAAAATTTTGAGGACGAATATCTCAGAAACGAAAAGAGATATCGACATGTGGTTTTAAAATCTTCAATCTACACCTTTCAAACTACTTAAACACAAATTTTCAGATTTTTTAATTTTTCAAAAATTTCGACCCTTTTTTAAATCACTCCACCTTTATACCCAAAAATGGGTGTGCGGTAGCCCTTCAACGACCTCACTAATAAATTCCTCGTACCAGAAAACATAAGTATACCAATTTTCATCAAAATATTCCAACGGATACATTTATTATTGAATATTCTTTAAAATCGTCAAAAACTGAAAAAAACGCAAGGGGTACACCTTAGATTTTTTACGATTTTTGCACATTTTCAGACTTTTCCTTCTGGAGATTGTAATAGTTGTTCAAAAATTATGAAAATTGGTATGCTTATATAATTTTGCTCGTAGAATCTAATGGTGATATTTCCAGGAATGTATAAATGACCATTTTTGGGATATGGCCCAAAAATGAGCATTCTTGAGCAAAATTTTGAGGACGAATATCTCGGAAATGAAAAGAGATATCGACCTGGGGTTTTAAAATCTTAAATCTACAACCTTCAAACTACTCAAATATAAAATTTCGGATTTTTTTATTTTTAAAAAAAAAACTGACAACTATCACTAATCATTTCAAATTAATAATAGCAACGTTTTAAAAAGAAAAAAATAAATAGAACAATAGGAAAGAAAATCAATACAGTATGTATGTATTTAGATTAATGAAAATTAACGATTCACAAAAAAGTTTAAGTTAATTCTCATTTTTGGATTAGTGAATTATATTCTATCCCGGTATTTAAAATTTAATCTTCATTTTATTATCAAAAATGGTAGTTACTTGGATTAGATTAGACTATATTTTAAGAAATAAACTGCCAAAATTAGAGTAAAATTCGCTAATCCAAAAATAATGATTAGCTTAGTATTTTTTGTGACTTGATCTGTATATGGCGGGAGGTATTGTGTTTGCCACACCAGATTTTTCTGTTAAGGCCCATTCAGAATCAAAAAAATTAGCGGTAGTGTAAGAATTAGTGGCATCGGTAGCGTAAGAATTTTTTTAGTAAAAATGATTTCCGTTCACAATGAATAATTATTGAAATTATAGTTTCTAGGAATTTTTTATTATATATTACTAGAGTGCAAGGTTGACAGTTATAGCTGTCATTTTATTTTTGCGCAAAAAGCAACATAGATGATGACTTATTAATTACACTTATCCACAAGCACTCCACTCTGTGACATAAGCGAAGAGATTAAGGAAATTTAAAATTATTTCAAAAAAAATAAATGCGTGGGCACAAATTGCCTTTGAAATAAGCGAAAATGGTTAATAAGTCTGTTTATTTATATAGCGCAACATCTGAGGCACACCACAAAATGATTCTTTTTCTATTGCTTATTTTATCTGATGAAATCAGAAATAAGATGTCAATAAACGTCAAAACTGTCAAAAAAATTAAGCGGTAGCGTAGTGGCAACGTAGAAGTTTGGAGTTTGCAAATTCCTACCGCTACCGTTGCCACTGCGCTACTACTAATTTTGTTAATTTTTGAATGTGAACGAATACGTTTGCTAAAACGCATTCAATCTTTTACCCAGGCCACTAACACTGTCACTACCGCTACCTTAATTTTTTTTTGTACAACCGGACGCGAAATAAGCATTTCGCAGCCGCAATACAGGCCGCGAAATTAAATTTCTCGACCGTTGTTATGACAACGGCCGCGAAATTCATTTCGCGGACGTTGTCATGGTAGCGGCCGCGAAATTAGGTAAACAACCACTTTGACACTTGAGAATTGCATGGTTTTGTTTATCAAATGTTAATCCCATAGCCACCTTGAAAGCTAACTTTCTATTTACATTGAAATTGTTTAAAATTAATAAAATTTGTAATTACATATTTTTTACGGTTACACAAAAAATATTGTGTACACCTTGTCGGCGAAATCCTTTAGCGCCCTCGAGATTGTCTTGCCTCGGCCGCAAGCGGCCTCGGCGACAATTTTTCTCTCGGTACGCTAGACAGTGATTTCGCGGCCTTGATATACAAATAACTATTGTTGTGAATGATACTTTAGATTATTGTCCCATATTTCTTGCAATATAGGTTTTACTATATACAGTCAAAATTTACAAAATTATTTTTAATTGAGCCTGGACGATGACTATTATCACCCGTTATTCGATCCACATCCTTTTTAAGTTTGAAGTCTATATTTAAAGAAGCCGTTAGAATTTTGTATAAATTTCTATCATTTATATAGATTTTATAATTTGTCAATTGTATTGAGCAAAGGAAAATATCTTTATTTTGTAATACTCTGTTTTCGTTTTGCACAACACGACCACCAACACTTTGAAGGTGCAAAATACAATAGTCTGTGTTTGTTGTTGGGGTTGAGAGTGAAAGTGGTCCCTTCGTCGCTGTCCATGGCGTAACCTAGTAATTTAACAGGAGATCAATGTCAATGGGACACTAATAAACGGTAACAATTCCACCGACTGGAAGCCAAACGCCACGATCGGCGATATTGCACACTACGCCATAGACTTGTGTAGCAGCAACAACGGCTAGCACTTTCATTTGCTTGTTTTTCAACACTTGACGCCAGTAAATATTTACAAGTAACGGAAAAAGGGAAAAGATCGCCGATCGACTGAAAGTAGAATAAAACATAGGACAGGTTTCAAAATCTTTGAATTATTACAATTTCATTAAAAAAGGAATAGACAAATATGAATACAACAACAATAAATAAATAAATATATCATCACGGCTTATTACCCATTGCTGGGTGTGCCAGTCTGTTTTGTTTACAGATTTCGGTAATGATGACATATTTGTACCGTACGGGCGTTTACCAGGCGTCACCTCACGGGCACTCATTGCTGGCGTGGAGAGTGTACTACAGGGGTCAATTTTGTGCCATTTAATATTCGAAATATTTGGCGTTAGTCGGGATCGAACCCTGTTCCCCAGATTACGGTAACTTTTTACCACTCGTGTTTTCGAATACAGTCAGTAGATGCGGTATCTACCGGTAGAATTTTCGTAAATGCGTATGTATTTTCTATAAAATCCATACAGAAAGTTCCTTGAAAAAGATTCTAAATTTCTTGTATGTACATTACCTTTCGACAGTTGTATGTATTTTATACAAATTCCATACAGAAAGTTTCGAGCAAAAAGATCCTATATTTCGAGGAAAATTATAACACAAATACACTACGAATATGTCAATTGTACTTGACACAGACATCTTTCAATCAGAATTTTCTTAATATAGTAGCTGTTTCTAGCATAGCTGGCTAATTTATGAATTTAATATGAAGTATAAAATGCAGTCAAATCATATAGAGAATATAATGTTCTTTAATATTTATAAAAACATTAAATGTGAAAGAATGATACTTCGTTTTTTTAAGAAAAATTGTGAAAATCTTCAAATGGTACTTCCGGTTGACCAATTATAACCAAAATCTAATCAGCTCTTCATATGGATGCAACGAAGAGGAGTACGAAAGAATTATAATTTTTAGAATTGTAGTATTAGAGTTATCGTATAGACGAAAATTTTGTTACACACACACACACATACACACACACACACACACACACACACACACACACACACACACACACCACACACACAACACATACCGACATTATCGTAAAAATAGTAAAATCGTATTCTAGGGACTCTAAAACGTGCTTATTTATCAAAAACTCACCACAATATGGGAGTGTTTTTCCTCAAGGCGCAACATTATACGGACACGGCGAAAGAAAATCAATTAATGTGGCATCTGAATAACATGTGGTTAATGGAAAATATAAAATTGAAACACACATATTTATTTAGCTACACCTGAAGAGAAACTGGCTTCAGGCGATACCAAAATTACTCCCCAGAAATCAGTACAAAAAACATAATGAAACCAACTGTAAATTAATATCAGCCAACTAAAAACTAATTCTGTCTGTACATTAAAAACGAGAGCAGGCTTTTTTTTATCAAAAAATACATTATCTGCAGCATTACGAGTGATATTCCAATTGGAAGCGAGTGGAATACTGGCAGATAAATTCCGAGTTTACATAGAATCATAGAATTTTCACTAGTCATGAAAATAAATCGTCCTTCCGTGCTAATCTACTGCATGTAAATAATACGCGGCAATGCGAGTGCAGTCGGCAGTCGGCCACCGGAGGAATTAAAGCGTCCATAAACTAAATTATAATATATCTTCATTCGCACACCACTGCTTCACTCGTTCTTTCAAATATCAGTTGTTGCTTCGTGCTACAGGTCTCCCGCACTCAATACTCAAACCGTTTTTGATTCTCTCGAATCATACAAGAATTATGGCTTCAATCGTACTTTCTAAATTTGTCAGTTTGTGTGGAATTCAATAATTATGTACAGGGACGGACAAGGCCACCGGAAAATCGGGAAATTTCCGAGAGGCCGTGACTAATAACAGGCCGGTGGACCTAACATCTATTTTTTAAAAAGTATTAAATCCTTCGGAAAATGTAAATATTTTTAAGCCCAATAATAACCGCAAGCAGCTATAACTCAGTAACGAACCATTTTAGGACATAATATGCTTATATAAAAGTCGTAGAAGCCGGCTCTGTAGAGTCAACCCATTTTTTTACACCCTAACTTTTTAATCGTTCCTTAAATAGACATTGCTGCAAAATGTCGAATTGCATTTTTTTGTTTAAGGGTTGCTTAAATTTAAGCCTTGTTACTGTAATAGGGCTGTTGCAAGAATGTTTTATGCCTTCTAAGTATTAAATTTAAAAAGATATCATTATTTAAATAGCCTCAAATTTGAAAATATCAACAAATATCTATTAGATATTTTACAATTAATTTTTGAAATTTAGATATTTTGAAAAAGTCACGTGATCTGAAACATAATGTGACGTCACAACACATACGTCTTCATCGGCTCCAATTGGTCCCAGTGTCAATTCTTTGTGTTTTGTTACAAGTGTTATGATAAGTATATTGTCAAAGTTGTCAAACAAGTGTCAAATTTTTTAGTTTGGTTCGTGTTAGATAATAAAAAATCCAATATAAAATACGTAATTTGCAGTATCGTATTGTGCTGGAAGTAGTAGATCGAAGAGCTGATAGTTGGGTTTTTACATTTAATTTTACCTTAACTCTTTAATGGGTCCCAAGGGAAAAATGATTGGACAAGCAGTCTACTGATGAAAGTTATTTATTTCTAACCGACGTTTCGACTAAAACGTTAGTCTTCTTCAGTCGAAACGTCGGTTAGAAATAAATAACTTTCATCAGTAGACTGCTTGTCCAATCATTTTTCCCTTGGGACCCATCATCCATTCTTCAGTCGATTATCGATCAAATTTTTAACTCTTTAACATCCCTTATTTCGGTAGCAGTAAAATAATCGTTTTCTGATATAAATTCAGCCACCATCCAGCTATCTACTTTCAGTAAACTGTCTGATTTAGCTTGAGTATAGTCTGTATTAGCCATTATTACTTTATTACTCATTTATAATTGAAAATGTCAACGTCAAATGTCAAATTAGAAGTTTGTTATTAACATGTTACAAACTAACGCCTACGTTTATTTATTTAAATAACAAAAATAAACGAAGGTGATGGAAAAACTGTTTTTCTATTGGCTGTGAATGACGTAATGTATGTACTTCTACGACATAGGAGTGGGGGTTCTTTTTCATAACTTTTTTGGCGCCAAACTTTTAATTTAATTATTTACGAAAATAACAACAAATTATTAATAAGAAAAATATTGCATAGACTTAAAAATAAATAAATAAATATATCATCACGGCATATTACCCATTGCTGGGTGTGCCAATCTGCATTATACGCAGATATCGGTAATAATGATGACATATTTGTACCGTGCGGGTGTTTACCAGGCGTCACCTCGCGGGCACTCATTGCTGGCGTGGAGAGTGCACCACAGGGGTCAATTTTAATTTGTACTCTTACAAGTAGGTAGGATTTTCTTCAAATTATCTTGACTGGCGGAAACTGCCCTTGTCTTTAGCTTTGAATCAATAATTATGTCAAATTCTTAAGTATTTAAAATTATTCAACTTTATATTAAAGAAAAATAGTTACTTTAATTAAAGTTTTACAAAGAGTTCATTGCCTGGTACAGTGATCTGAATAGATTTTGATAAGTCCGGAAAAATCTTATCTATTTTCACGCTAAAATATTTTTTTAAACATAAATTTGTTATATAAAATATATATTTGACGTTTAAAATATATTTTTGACGTTTCAATTATGCTCTGTAAATACTTTACAGTCAAGCTTTTGGCGCTGTAACATTTATAGAAATTTCTATAACTCTGTAGAGCTTACAGTACTGTAACTTGGTTACAGAAAAACAATTTGCTTACATCCTGTAGAGTCTATAGAGCTTATAGAACGGTACAGAATAGCACCATAAATTTCACATATGAGTCAAGTAGGTATCTTAATATGTCTATGGTAACGAAAGGTAAAGAGTTCTATTTTAAAATAAAATATCACAATTGTAGAGAACATTGAATAATTCCAATGTTTTCTTTGACAATTCGTATTTACTTTTACTTTCTCATCTTTAATATGAGTCCACATCTAATACATCTATAGAAAAACTGTCTCATTATCACCTACCGTTGTTTTCCGCGTCGTATTGGGTCACCGTAGCTTATAAAAATAAAAAGAACAAAGACCAGCAATCGCCGTTATGCAAACTATGGATAGGATAACTTGTTGTTCGAAGGCGTCACACTTTCATTTGCTTGTTTTTCCGGACTTGCTGCTGGTAAATAATTGCATTATGTGTGATTTGTTCTCTTTCTGTTTTATTGGCGTTCACCAAGTGAAAAATTGAAGCGTAATACTTTCAATTAATTTACATTTGAACTGTGCGGATATAAATTGCCGGCGATATTTCGTATTGATTGATATCGATAACCCAGGGTCTGTAGTTCTGTGCGATCGGAACTTACTTTATTGTACGGCCTGGATGATCTATTGACCTTCCCTTCACCCGCCTCCCTACCCGCGAGCCGTTTTAATTGACTTTTGGTCAGTTCTGTCGGAGAATACGAAAATTAATTTCGGTTTTTTCCTGAACTTGACTTCATTTAAATTTTAACTTAAATGAATGGAAAAAGTTAATTATCATTACCCTCACCCCAAATTTTCAACATTGGATTGAATTAAAGCCGCAGAACCTATACTCATGTCGGGTGAATTCTCTATTCTCGACCATATACGAGTGTATGGTAATAACGTGTTATTAATTTTTTTAAAATGCATTTAGATACTTACATCCAGCCCAATATCTTTAATATTATCGGTCATTTTCTTCAAATAACTAATAAAATAATAATATTATTATATATAATATTAAATCAGTGGCATAACAATGCAGCCATAGGTCTGTGTTCCCGAGTCAATCCGTAGGTAAGAAAATAGTTTTGCTGATCCCATAATAGGACACTTTTAAAAAATACTTTTTTAAATCAAATTTAATTAAAATATTACAAAAATATCATGAAACCAAGACAATATTGTACGTTTATATCAACAGCTTTTATTGATTACTTTTTTTTTGCCAATAGTTGATATTAGCGTTTTCGGCTTACGCAGTGTCAGTGCGTACTCAGTGCACTGTGTGACGTAAATGCATGGATTCAGTTTCAACTCTTAACTATCTTAATGCAAGTTTAAGTGGAAAACGAGACCATAAATGAGTGCAAGTCTAAGAGCTTGTTAGTTTTGGCGCGTTTTTCAAAATTATCTATGAATTTCAAGGAAGTACTCCTTTGTACCTGAAAAGTATCTTTGAACTGAAAACGGTAATAATTTTATTTCAAATACATGAGTTTACATTCTTACTTTTTTATTTGTATATTTATGTACAACATAGTTT
>OY720464.1:36835652-36893152 GCA_963082715.1 Harpalus rubripes
CGATCCCACGAAATGAGAGTAAAATATTATCAAGGGCGTCACTAGGTACTTTTAACAGGGAGGGCGCAACAGGGCGCACCTTTAGAACGAAATAATTTTTGACAGTCTGATTCTGCATTTAAATTTTTCATGTATAAAACATAAAATTATTTCTTTTGGAAGATTTTCAGATGTAATGAAGCGAACACAAATACTTATCTGTTCTTCTGCAGTGATGTCCCGAGGATCATCTACTATTATTGCAAAATAAACACAATTATTAATTTCCGGATTTCTTTTGCGTGTTATACATTTTGCACTACTCTCTATAACATGATTTTGTGACGTAGTGAACAATAATGTGCATTTTGAGGTACATTGTAATTCTTGAGAAAAGGATCAAATTTTTTAATAACTAGAGTCTATAAAATTGGCCTTATTTGTTGAATTTTTTGTTTCATTATGTCCTTGCAATGGGATAGCATTAATTAATCGTCTCTTTTATAGCCTGCATGATGCATCATTTTGATTTCTTATAGTACCTTTCTTAAGATGAAAGGTTACCCCTGTACTAAAATATGAAGCGAAAATTCAATTAATTGTTTCGAACTATTAACATTTTAAAAGACTCAACACACGACACGCATACTTCCGATATTAACCTGAATTAAATCTATTAGTATTTGACTTTGATTTTAATGGCAAAACGAGAAAAGTCCAGTATTAATAGATTTCAATAATTTTTATTTTAAAATGCAGGTTAGGATGCTTGTCGTGTGTTGAATTTTTTAATGCGTTAATAGTTCTAATATAGGAATAATTTATTTGAATTTTCGCTTCATATTTTAGAGCAGCGGTAACCTTTCCTCTTCGGCTAAAGTCGTAGGTACATAATCGTCTCGCTGCTTATTGCAGATAAATAAGTGCATAATAAAATAGTAAAAAAATAAGATTGATTTTTAATAATTTATTTAAATAAAAACACGGAAAGGGGTCGCAAAAGTAAACAGGGAGGGCGCAAGCCCCCTCAGAAATGGTCTATCGACGCCACTGAATATTATATCAACAAATAATATTGAAAAATCAGCGTTGTTGCATGTTTATCGTATCGATTCTCCCATACCTACGACAAACGATCCCAAATTGTGCAAAAACTCCAAATAAATCAAGCCCTAAAAGGGAGAGATCAAATCGCATTGGAAATGAATGAAACCGAAACAAGCGAAACGCGAACGTTGTGATAACATTCCCACACTCTAACCTGCCTCGATGCTGAGCTACCCCAAAAACTGGGCAGTGGACAATGCCATCAACCTGCTTTTGCTCCCTTCCCGAAACTGTGACAGAGATGACTAAATTGATGCATCTATGCCAGCTATGAGTTAGACGGAGATCGCTGCAAGATGCTAGCGCTGCACTGATTTTATTTTGGAATTTAGATGGATTTGGTTTAATAACGGTTTTGAGGACAACAAGAATAAGTTTGTTTCATAAATAAAATAAATATATCATCACGGTACATTACCCGTTGCTGGGTGTGCCAATCTGCTTTGTACACAGATTTCGGTAATGATGATGACATATATGTACCGCGTTTACCAGGCGTCACCTCACGGGCACTCATTGCTGGTGAGTAGAATACACCCCATTAATTTATTTCATACTAGGAAAATTCTCCCATTATCTTAAATTTTAATTTATATTCTGTTTGTTTACTTGCTTTCAATTATACTATTTTTTATTGGAATACTTTTGTTGTTTTGTTTAATCTTCATTTTCATTTGGTTTTTCTTTTTTATCTTCCGTCACCTTTAGGTAAGGAAGGTATTGTATTTGGTCAAAAAAATTGGTGACGAGTTTTTAATCAATAAGCACATTTTAGAGTTCCTAGAATACGATTTTACTATTTTCACGATAATGTCTTTATGTGTGTGTGTATGTGTGTGTGTGTGTGTGTGTGTGTGTGTGTGTGTGTGTGTGTGTGTGTGTGTGTGTGAGTGAGTGTGTGTGTGTGTGTGTGTGTGTGTGTGTGTGTGTGTGTGTGTCAAAAGGTTGCTCTGCGACAACTCTAATACTACAATTTCAAAAATTATAATTCTTTCGTATTTCTCTTCGTTACATCCATATGAAGAGCTGATTAGATTTTGGTTATAATTGATCAACCGGAAGTACCCTCATTTGAAGATTTTAACAGTTTTTCTTGAAAAAATAATGATTAAACAACATTTTTTCAATGTTATTATAAATGTTAAAGAATATTATATTCTCTATATCATTTGACTGCATTTTATACTTCATATTAAATGGATATAGAGTTAAAAATTATAAAGAAATTAAATTTTATAAATTAGCCAGCTATGCTATAACTATGCAAAAGCTACTATAGTAAGAAAATTCTGATTGAAAGATGTCAGTGTCAAGTGCAATTGACAGTGTATGTTTGTGTTATAATTTTACTGGAATTTGAATAGAACACATACAACTGCCGGCAGGTAATGTACAAGAAATAGAATTTTTTGCAAGGAACTTTCTGTACGAAATTTGTACAAAATACATGGAACTGATGGAAGGTAATGTGCTGTCCACATTAGATTTTTTGTTATTATTTATAACTGTTTGGTATCACTTGTTGTTCGATAATTATTATTTTTTTGCATGAACGGTTTTTTAATGTTTACCGATAGTGTTTCCAAGGCAGTAAGATTTATTTACAAACTACTGATCGGTAAATAATGTGAATCACTTACCGATCAGGAAGCGGAGGCGGTAAGTCAATAAAAACAACTATCAAAACTTTCAGAGTGACAACCAAAAGTTTTTAATATGTGAAAATATATACAAATCTTATTTTTTTTAAAAATTTTGTGCGTTGATCGTGCAGAAAACGTAATAAGCATTGCAGTCAGTGAGTCTCTTCTACCGGTATCGGATGTATTCGAAATCTTGACTTCGTCTCGATCTCCCAAATTATCCTCAGTGAAAAAAAAATACTTACTGATTTTAATATTTAAATAACTATTATGTGGATAAATAAAAATATGTCATCACGGCATATTACCCATTACTGGATGTGTCGATCTGCTTTGCACGTAGATATTGGTAATGATCATGACGCCAAAGTTACTTATTTCGAATTTTGACAGGAAAGGATTCCCTGTAGTGCACTTTGTACGCCAGTAATGAGTGCCCGTGAAGTGTCGCCTGATACACGCCCGCACGGTACATGGATATAGTTAAATTTCGTTTTTTCATTATAGAGTGTATCATTGTTTTATTCTAATATTAGCAATGACTTAACGGTTTGTATATTTGAAATAATTTGTGATTTATCAACTATAGGGATTCGAACCTGAGACACCTATATCTTGCCGGGATAGTGCTCTACCAACTAAGCTATTAACTGCACTATCCCGGCAAGATAGATGTCTCGGTTTCGAATCCCGATGGCTGACAATTTTTCACAATTTATTTCAAATTGTATTATTTTGTCACTGGTTGACAATAAATTTGTCAACTGGATTTGAATTATTTTATGTATCTAATCTTATTACCCATTTCTGGGTATGCTAATCTGATTCTATTCGCAAAGATTTATTGAAAACGTTTACCAGACATCACCTTATGGGCGCTCAAAGCTATCGTATTTTAGTCAAAATTAACAAAATATATAGAACACCAAATTTTTCTCAGACCTTTCATACGCAAAGTAACATACGTTATACCAAAAAAAAAATCCAACGAGCACTTGATTCAAATCTGCATCCCCTTCCATTAAAAACTAGATCTTATTCACCTTCAAACTGGGAAAAGAGAAGTAAAAGACTTGACAATCAACCTGTATACATCTCCCTTTCAATGCGTTAGACAGTGACAACCATATTCCATCCCCTTATCTTCCCGTGTGTTAGAAAGGGATGCAGACTTGAAGATATCTAACCGGTCGAGTAAGAAACCCAGCTAAGGTGTACCAGAAGTCATCATCATCAGTTTCACCTAGCCACCGTCAGCGTAATGTGCAAGTAAATGTATGTGAGTGTATATGTGCAAAATAAATAAAAATGTGCAGAGTTGAATCTGATCCAGGTAAGCCAAATTAGCGTGATTAATTAGTTTGCATGTTAATTAACGGTTTTCCATAGTTTTGCTGTGTTCAAATTCTGAATTATCTGTTCCATCTAATCGATACTGCAATTAATATCGCCAGTCTACAACAAATTGTTAAGTTTAATTGCGTATCTTCTGAAAGCCTGAAACTAAATCATTATCAAACCATGCAACTAAAATATTTTCTATATTATATTGCTACTGTATCGTACTTGTTATATTATATCGGTGGTTCTATGATAAAAGCAGAAACGTTACTTCAGATTTTTGGTAGACGAAAAAACAAAACTTTTGGATATTGGAATATCAATCGAAAAACATCTGATGTGGCTAGCACATTACATTCCGTCAGTTCTATGTATTTTGTATAAAAGTAATATAGAAAGTTCCTTGCAAAAGATTCTATTTCTTGTACATTACCTTAAGGTAGTTGTGTGTATTTTATACAAATTCCATACAGAAAGTTTATAGCAAAAAATCTTATATTTCCAGGAAAATTATAACACAAACATACTGTCAATTGCACTTGACACTGACACCTTTCAATCAGAATTTTCTTAATATAGCAGCTGTTTCCAGAGTTATAGCGTAGCTGGCTGATATAAGATATTTAATTCCTTTATAATACTTTTACTCTATATCCATTTAATATGAAGTATAAAATGCATTCAAATCGTATAGAGAATAAAATATTCTTTAATATTTATAATAACATTAAATGTGAAAAATAGTATATTAAGTATTAAGAACGGTAACGACAGTTTACCAATCGAAGACAATGTTTGGGGACTGAGCGAAGCGAAGGTCCCAATTTTGTCTGAGATCGGTAATTCCTTAACGTTCGTGATGCTTATACTATTTTTTGCACGATCTACGCACAAAATTTAAAAGAAAAATAAGATTATTTTCACGTATTAAAAAATGTTATTTGTCATTTTTGAAGTAAGCTTTGATTTGTGTTTTTATTTATTTGCCGTCTCGGCTCTTGAACGGTAAGTGAAGCACATCACTTACCGACGTGAATCACACCACTTACCGTTCAGTAATTTGTAAATAAGACCTATTGTCTTGGAAACACTATCGGTAAATATAAAAAAATAACCCGATCGTGCAAAATAGCTATTAACATACCCAGGAATGTTATGCACATCATAACTGCCGCAGATGTAAGTTTGAAATCCGAGCTCGTAGAACGAGGATTTTAAGACATCTAAGGCTTGTTATGATTAATAACATCCGTGGTTTGTTCAATAGTTTATCGGTTTCAGAAAATTAAGACATTGATAAATATAATTTTTTGAAATTCTCATTAATTCTACTTTCAGATTGCTATGGTTAACAGAACAATTATTTCGACATATGTCAATATGACAAATATTTAAATTATGTGCTTTATTCCTCATGTTTTATTACTTTAGAATAAAGTAGACCGTGTTTAGAACGATAGGATAACGTATCTGTATGTATTAATGAAGAGCATTATATTTTCATTTTATTTTGTAATAATATTACCATACAGATACAGTTATTACTTAGTTACCAGCCTACTTTTGTACATGTAAACAATGGAATAATATCCTGAAACCGGTAAATGATATTTAACATTGTTTGTTCAAGAAAAATTGTTAAAACCTTCAAATTAGGGTACTTCATATGGATTTAACGAAGAAGAATACGAAAAAATCTGATGTGGCCAGCACATTACCTTCCGTCAGTTCTATGTATTTTGTATAAATGTCATACAGAAAGTTCCTTGAAACAGATTACATTACCTTAAGGCAGTTGTACGTATTTTAAACAAATTCCAAACAGAAAGTTTCTAACAAAAGATCCTATATTTCCAGTAAAATTATAACATAAACATACTGTCAACTGCACTTGACACTGACACCTTTCAATCAGAATTTTCTATTTTCTTAATGTAGCAGCTGTTTCCAGAGTTATAGCAAAGCTGACTAATATACATGATATTTAATGTCTTTATAATTTTTTAACTCTATGTCCATTTAATATGAAGTATAAAATGCATTCAAATTGTATAGAGAATAAATAATTCTTTAATATTTATAATAACATTAAATGTGAAAAAATGATATTTAACATCGTTTTTTCAAGAAAAACTGTTAAAATCTTCAAATGAGGGTACTTCCGGTTGACCAATTATAACCAAAATCTAATCAGCTCTTCACATGGATGTAACGAAGAGGAATACGAAAGAATTATAATTTTTGGAATTGTAGTATTAGAGTTATCGCATTAGAAAATTTTGTCACACACAGACACACACACACACACACACACACACACACACACACACACACACACACACACACACATACATACACACACACATATACAGACATCATCGTAAAAATAGTAAAATCGTATTCTAGGGACCCGAAAACGTGCTTATTCATCAAAAACACCACCGAATTTTTTGACCAAAGACAATACCTTCCTTACCTAAAGGTGACGGAAGGTAAAAATTATATAACTTTTGGAATTGTAGTATTAGAGTTATCGCAGACGAAAATTTTGTCGCACACACATACATATACACATACATATACACATACATATACACATACACTGGCTTGCAAAAAAATCGCGTACACCTTAAAAATCAAGTAACCGAGTTTTTACTTTTTTTAGCTATGTAAATACGAATTTTTTTAAAATAGGTTATATATCAACTGTCATTGGAGTTGTCACTGTCATGTGACTATTTTATATATCGTGGAGCAAGTTCTGCATTGTGCTTAATTTACTACTAAATTACAAATATATTCTAGAAAAATCTTTCATGATAGCGAGAATTCCTTGGACGATATACTCGTAAACGACCATCATGGCAGGACTTAAATACTTTTTCATCAGAAAAAACCACATTATTCCAAAAATTTAGAGGCCAGTAAATATAATTTAAACAACAGAATTCTCGCTTGTTTTTCTTGTTCCATAAGAATAGCTTTTCTAGCACTTGCTGAGTTTTTCAATTCAGAATTTTTGAACCTCCGACATGCAGTTGACCATGACCCTGGGAAATTTGTTGCAAATGCAGCGTCTCTTGCTTTTCGAAAAGGGTTTTCCCATAAATGATTTACAAGCGCTTCATCTTGCTCATTGGTGAAAATATTTGGACGTCCGGAACCTTCTCTCTTTCTTATACTTCCTTCATTTTCTCACCGACTCTTCACCCTCATAACAGTACTTTTATTAGTATTAAAATGTTCTGCTATTGCTCTGATTGACCACTGCTCTTCTAACTTAGAAAGTATTACAACTTTCTCGTTTCTGATAGTTTTGGCATCTTAATTGACACTAATGACATTGACAAGTTAATAATCGAGACCGACTCAATACAGCAAAAAACAGGTGTACGCGATTTTTTTGCAAGCCAGTGTACATATACACACATAAAGGCATCATCGTAAAAATAGTAAAATCGTATTCTAAGGACCCTAAAACGTGCTTATTCATCAAAAACTCACTACCGAATATTTTGATTAAAGACAATACCTTCCTTACCTATAGGTGACGGACTGTAAAAACATTTTGATCTTGTATAATTTACAATTATAAAAGAACCTATTTTTAAACAAATAACCTTATTATTTTACATCAAATATTTCCCCAGTTTACTTGATACAAAAGAAATATAAAAAGCCTGCAAACTTATTGTGATCTATCGAATATCCATCTACATAAATCAATAGCAGATAGTTACACAATCTCCGCTCGGCAAATCCATTAAAGAACCTGCTGAAGAGTTATCGATATGTTGGCGACCGTCATTTATTAATATCTGTCACATGCCAATAAGCTGGACTTTATAACCGAAACGTCATTCTTACGTATCCGGTTGCTAATATCGCTTGTCCAACACGTAAACGAAAATTATCTCACTGGTGATGAATAAATGGATGATTTCTGTCACACCGAAATAGATCACGGACAGAACAAGATGAAAAATTACCAGATAGAGATGATATCAAAAGTCAAATACGTTGTAATATTACAGTGATAATCTAAAAAAGTATAGTTAATAATTGAGCAGTTAAATTAACTTACAGAAATCTATAAAAGTGAGGAAGCTAAAAGTTGCGTTTTTGATAATCTCAAATTTTTAAAAATGGACTGTGGTTGGTTTTGCCAAAAGCTCCTTAATTTTAATTTGAGTTAAATTTGGCAAACTATTCATCAATATATAATATTTATTTTATTGAATTCATGCTAAAAATCGCATATCCAGATTTTAGTGAATATGCACGTTTTAAGGTCCCTAGAATCCCATTATAACATTTTTACGATGATGTCCGTGTATATATAGGTATATATATATATATATATATATATATATATATATATATATATATATATATATATATATATATATATATGTGTGTGTGTGTGTGTGTGTGTGTGTGTGTGTGTGTGTGTGTGTGTGTGTGTGTGTGTGTGTGTGTGTGTGTGTGTGTGTGTGAATGTGTGGATGTTGGTTCCACGATTTCTCAAATTCTATAAGACAAGACATTTTTAACTACGGATTCCTCAATCTAACAATAATGAGAAGAGTTGATTAAGTTTTGGTAACAATTAGACAACCGGAAGTAGTAGTTACAAGAAAAAAAGTCTAAATATTATTTATTGAAAATTTATGTAAATACTTATATTAAAGAACGTTAAATTCTTTATTCAATAAATATAAATTCATTATTATATCTTCTATAGATTTAGAGATAAAGAAATATTTGTACATCATTATAAAAATAAAAAAAGTCAACAACGCAAAAGAATATACGTAAAAAGGATATAAAAGGAATTTGCGAAAAAATGACGAATATAGGTAAAGAAAAAGAAAAGGAAAGTAGAAAAAATGTATGTATTGTACATAATTTATATTAAAATACCCCACAGATTTTGCAAAAATATGTGAGAATTATTTTGTAGTGAGTTTTTTTTTTTAAATCTGAGTGCACGGTACTATATGTACTTTGTACTAAATCTCTATTTTATTATATTTTGTTTTTTATATGTATATATTTTTCCGCAGTTAATAAACTAAATTTTTGTTTTATTGTCTTATTTATCATAGTTTCAATTTACAAAATTTATACAAAAATTGAGTACGATTTTTTTAATACGGCCAATTTCTTACCCTAAAAATGGTGGATTCAAATTCGAATAATTTGTTGAAAATATTGCACTAAAAGAATCTCAGTTTTTATTTTTACATAACAGATTGACTGATAGTATTTACTATTATCCAAAATAATAATGATATGTGATGTAAAAGAAAACAATTGCTCTATTGACGAATTTTTCTTCATGAATGACAAGCATTGAAACAAATGTGATTATGGAACAAATGAAACAATAATATAATTTATTCCTTTTATGGTTTATTCAGTAAGTATCGAAATTATGAAAATGCGAACATGAATTCACATCGATTTGTTTTTCATTACGACTGATTGGAAAGCCGGAGTTCTTTCAGTACATCGGGCTTTAAAAACCTACATTGATTGCTATCATTCCACGGTTTCATTTGCACCATTTTTAATATTAATATTGCTGAATTAATGTGTGCTATTATCAGAAGAGGTATTTGCTTTATTATATTCGATAGAATACTGAAAAAAATGATAAGTTCTTTTCAAAAGCCAACAACTAATAAGTATAACGTTATATATATATATATATATATATATATATATATATATATATATATATATATATATATATATATATATATATATATATATATATATACTAGAACTATTTCATATTACTGGATTGGTGGCCTTAGTCTTGATAGAGTTAATACTCATAAGGACTTGGGAGTTATATTTGATCCCACATTACATTTCGGTCCTCATTATGATTATTTAGTGAATACATCCCATAAACCATTAAGTTTCATTATTAGAAATTCACGTAACTTCACTACTATCACAACTCTCAAGTCCTTATACTTTTCTTTAGTTAGATCCAAGCTTGAGTATTACCTGATTATCTGGAATCCTTTGTATCATACTCATAGTATCAAAATCGTGGATCCAAGATACACGCACACACACACACACACACACACACACACACACACACACACACACACACAAACACACACAAACACACACACACGCGCACACACGCACACACACACACAAACACACACACATACACACACTCGCACGCACACACACACACACACACACACACACACACACACACACACACACACACACACACACACACACACACACACACACACACACGGACATCATCGTAAATATGTTATAATCGGATTATAGGGACCTTAAAACGTGCTTATTCACTAAAATCTGGATATGCGATTTTTAGCATGACTCCAATACCTTTTTTAGCGAGAGGTAAAAAACAATACATTACACTAAAATAGACATGTAGTACAGAGTGGTGCAGTCAGATTTAGAAACATTTATTGTAATCCCTATAATATTTTAATTTCTTCTCAATTTTCAAATTGCAGTTAGAAAAAGGATATTTCAAACGCATTGTTATTTGAATACTGATTTAAAAGTACATAATTAGGAAATATAATATTTTCATCTCTGTTCTATTTACAAATTGATGTTAGAAGTAGTACATTTAAAACTCATTATTATTTTAATACAGATTTAAAAGTATATAATTAGGAAATATCTTGAACGTAAATTTCCGATACGGTCCAGGATAGAAAATCTACCTGGCTCTAGTTATCCTTACCATAAGTCCCATAAAATATTCATAGATTTCTTTTTCCAACTAAACTAATAAGGGTCTGTAACCCAATATTAAATGGTGAAATACTTTAATAACAATTCAATTTGTGTAAGTTTGAAATCTATATTTTCCAAAAAGATTTGTAAAAATTTCTTAATATTTGTGTAAGTACATAAGTAACTATATTTTAGCATTGACTAAATTATAAAAAGACAAGTTACAGGTAATGAGTTTTAAATGTAATGGATTATTGAAAATTCTTGTATTGAGCAAATACATCGTTGAAAGAACAAAAAAATAATTAGATTAAAAATGCAGTAGCTGAAAAGTAAATTTGCTGTTCGAATGTTAATATTCATAGAAGAGAAATAAAAAGTCGGTAAAAGGGCATAACATCCGTTAGTGGCGGCGCTGTCATCGCATGGAAGACGCAAGGGGTTGCTTGTACAAAATGGACGTTTGACAGGGTGTAGCTGCGACTCTCAGCAAAGCCTTTCTGTGTTCTCTTCTACTCTTTCACCCCCGAATCGGCCCTAAATCTCCACCCTAGCGCCCCATCTCTCTCCCACATACACGCTCTCTCACTCCCACCCGTGTTAGAATCAATAATGAACACGCTGACTTCTAACTCTGCCTGTACGACAAGGTGGCTGCTCAAGTACAGACGCGTTTATCCTGGTTTGAACCTGGAATCAAGTCGCTGTGTTTTTCCACGATTCACGGATGTTTTCGTGTTTTGCAACCGTTGTTTTTTAAAGAGAAACTTTTCAAACGACGCCAGAACGCGAAATGGACGATCTTTATTGCAAACATTTTAACTATTCTTCAGAATTTTTTCCTTTTTTTAAACCGCGAAAAAATACAAAAATACATTATAAAATTTTTCTCAACATGATTTAATTATATAATATATAAAATACCTGCGTACAAATCATCAAATAATATCATAAAAAAACTTTTTACATTCGTTTGGTGAATAAAAAATCTGATGTGGCCAGCACATTACCTTCCGTCATTTCTATGTATTTTGTATGAATGTCATACAGAAAGTTCCTTGCAAAAGATTCTATTTCTTGTACATTACCTTAAGACAGTTGTATGTATTTTATACAAATTCCATACAGAAAGCAAAAGATCCTATATTTCCAGTAAAATTATAATACTGTCAACTGCACTTGACATTGACACCTTTCAATTAGAATTTTCTTATTACATCAGCTGTTTCCAGAGTTATAGCATAGCTAGCTAATATATGATATTTAATTTCTTTACAATTTTTTAACTCTATATCCATTTAATATGAAATATAAAATGCATTCAAATCGCATAGAGAATAAAATATTCTTTAATATTTATAATAACATCAAATGTGAAAAAATGATATTTAACATCGTTTTTTCGAGAAAAACTGTTAAAATCTTCAAATGAGGGTACTTCCGGTTGACCAATTCTAACCAAAATCTAATCAGCTCTTCACATGGATGTAATGAAGAGGAATACGAAAGAATTATAATTTTTTAAATTGTAGTATGGAAGTTATCGTAGACGAAAATTTTGTTACACACACACACACAGACACACATACACACACACACACACATACAGACATCATCGTAAAAATAGTAAAATCGTATTCTAGGGACCCTAAAACGTGCTTATTCATCAAAAACTCACCACCGAATTTTTTGACCAAAGACAATACCTTCCTTACCTAAAGGTGACGGAAGGTAAAAAACGAATGATATTTTTCAATGGCTTTTAGAAAAAACGTAGTATCATACACTTTTCAAAAAAGTCTACCCACAAAGATGATACATTATTATTTGTAGTCCCAAATATTTTTAATTTTAAACAAAAATATGTAAGAATAAGAACACTACAAAATAAACAGTAGCCTGTTTTTAAATACGAGTAAATTTATAAATTAGAGTTACGGTAGGTATTAAAAAATCTGACGTGGCCAGCACATTACCTTCCGTCAGTTCTATGTATTTTGTACAAATTTCATACAGAAAGTTCCTTGCAAAAGATTCTATTTCTTGTACATTACCTTCCGGCAGTTGTACGTATTTTATACAAAAAATCCATACAGAAAAATTCTAGTAAAAGTTCTTATATTTCCAGTAAAATTATAAGGCAAACATACTATGTCAATTGTACTTCACACTGACGTCGTTCAATCAGAATTTTCGTAATAAAGTACAGTAGCTGTTTCCATATGAAATTTAATTTACTTTTGATTTTTTACCTCTATATCTATTTAATATAAAGTATAAAATGCAGTCAAATCGTATAGTAAATAAAATATTCTTTAATATTTATAACACTAAATGTGAAAAAATTATATATAACATACCTACTGTTTTCAAGAAAAACTGTTAAAACCTTCAAATGAGGGTACTTCCGGTTGATTAATTGTAACCAAAATCTAATCAGCTGTTCATATGGATGTAACGAAGAATAATACGAAAGAATTATAATCTTTAAAATGTTTGTTACACATACACACACGTACATACACACATAAAGACATGATCGTAAATAATCGTATTTTAGGGACCCTAAAACGGGCTAATTGATTAAAAACTCATCATCGATTTTTTTGACCAAAGACAATACCTTCCTTACCTAAAGGTGACGGACGCTAAAAATATATTAAATTAGCCGAAAGAAATTTGTTAAAATATCTCATCATATAATTTGTTGCAAATGTAAATCGGCCAAACTTTTGTAAGCCTAGGCTCATATAATATAACAGTTTTTATTTATTAATTCAACTAAGTATTTAATTGTATACAACATACAAGTTTAATAACAGAAATGAATCAATAGTAACAGTAACATCATTTACCGGTTTCAAGATATTATTCCATTGTTTACATGTACAAAAGTAGGCTGGTAACTAAGTAATAACTGTATCTGTATGGTAATATTATTACCATACTGACTTGTCAACAAGACTCTACAAAATAAAAATAAAATTATAATGCTCTTCATTAATACATGCAGATAGCGTTAGCCTATCGTTCTAAATACGGTCTACTTTATTCTAAAGTAATAAACATGAGGAATAAAGCACATAATTTTAATATTTGTCATATTGACATATGTCAAAATAATTGTTCTGTTAACCAAAGCAATCTGAAAGTAGCATTAATGAGAGAATTTCAAAAAATGATATTTATCAATGTCTTAATTTTCTGAAACCGATAAACTATTGAACAAACCACGGATGTTATTAATCATAACAAGCCTTAGATGTCTTAAAATCCTCGCTCTACGAGCTCGGATTTCAAACTTACATCTGCGGCAGTTATGATGTGCATAACATTCCTAGGTATGTTAATAGCTATAACATTTTCAATTTTTTTTTCTTCATTTGAAATTAGTGTTATTATAAAAGTATATAAATTTTCTAATTTCAATCTAAAATATCTATCTTAATATATGACCTCATTCGTCAGGGTTATAGACGATCGTAAAACTTTGTCACATAACAAATAAAAAAATTGTATACATATAAATAGATGAGCGAATACTTTTACTTTTAATAAACTGTAAAATCAATATCTGTTATATGTGTAATATTAATAGGGGAGATATAAATTTTAATGCATCGTTAAAAATAAATTTTAAAGTAAATTAAATGCATTTTATTTCATTAATATTATCCACAAACCTATATTTGTTTACATATGTTTCAATCAATCTACTTTCACACAAAAAATGAATTCATTTAATAAATTATAATGAAATTTTTCGCGCTAATTTTATAATTACCACATTTCCGTTTTTCTCTTTTATTTTTGATCTTTCTATTATATATTTAATAAATCATTTAACAAATATGTTGTTTTTGTTTTGATTTATTTACATACGACATATTTCAAATTGGTTTATTTTATGTCTTAATGAGCCAAGAAAGTATTTTTAGAATTGATTTCAAAACTTAATTTTTTGCTTTTGATTGAATGGATATAGTGTGTTATATACGCCTTTGTAACACGTACGATAATGAGATAGCGAATAAAAGTCTCATATATGCAATGTGTGTACGACGAAGATGGTGGATAAAAATTTAGTAATTTTTGCTGTAAAAATTAAGTGTATATTTTTAAATTTTGATCAATGTTTTTCTGGAATCAAAACAATCCGTCAGTTCTACGTATTTTGTATAAATGTCATACAGAAAGTTCCTTGCAAAAGATTTTATTTCTTGTACATTACCTTAAGGCAGTTGTATGTATTTTATAAAAATTCCATACAGAAAGTTTCCAGCAAAAGATCTAGTATTTCCAGTAGAATTATAACACAAACATACTGTCAACTGCACTTGACACTGACACCTTTCAATCAGAATTTTCTTAATATATAAGCTGTTATAACATAGCTGGCTAATATATGATATTTAATTTCTTTATAATTTTTTAGCTCTATATCCATTTAATATGAAGTATAAAATGCATTCAAATCGTATAGAAAATAAAATATTCTTCAATATTTATAATAACATTAAATGTGAAAAAATTATATTTAACATTGTTTTTTCAAGAAAAACTGTTAAAATCTTCAAATGAGGGTACTTCCGGTTGACCAATTATAACCAAAATCTAATCAGCTCTTCATATGGATGTAACGAAGAGGAATACGAAAGAATTATAATTTTTGGTATTGTATTATTAGAGTTATCGCATTAGAAAATTTTGTCACCCACAGCACAAACACACACACACACACACACACACACACACACACACACACACACACACATATATATATATATATATATATATATATATATATATATATATGTTTGTATATACATATATATGGAAAGCATAAAAAGAGAGTGACTGCCGTGGAATTGAGGTATTTACGTGGTATATGTGTAGCAGACTACAACATATGTGTTTATGTGAGACGGGATCGCGTGAGGAATAATTTGGTGTATGAAGAATGTATGGTTAGGAAGAATGTTGTTAAGAGGAATGAGCAAGTTGAGATGGTTTGATCATGTGGAGAGAATGAAGAGTGAACGGCTTGTAAAGCGTATATATCTTGGTGAAATTGAGGGTGTGTAAGTGGATGGATGTGATTGATAAGATACTAAAAGAGAGAAAGTTTCCGAGTGGGAAAAGAAGAAGAGCGTGTATGAATGCGATTATGAATGTGGCCGAGGAGAAAGAAGTGTGTTTAGACAGGTATGTGTGGCGAAGGATGATTCTTTCGTAACTATTATTGTGGTCCGGTTGCGGTATTTCGCTAGCGACAATCGGTCACTTTAATATGTTAAGAGTGAGGAATATATGTTGTATGATGTCAGGTTGAAAGAGAGAGTGATTATTTTTTGGTTGATGTTTTTTTATTCTTTCGGGTTTGTGCTAACCCACTAAGTGCGAAATGCGTGATTTTATGTATGTATATATGCATGTATGTATGTATGTATATGTTAACTCTTGTATGTTGCTTTATAAGTCCAATTTTTGTAAAACTATTTTTTTATATTAATTACAATATAAATATTTTCTTTTGCTGTAGTATATTCGAATTGTTGCAATTTCGTTGCTTCTGTTTTATCGTCTGGTATTTTGACAAGGTACCTGCATAACTAGATGTGAGTGTATACTCTAAAGTTTGATTCCAATACAATGATACACTAATGGTACCTCTGGTTCGCATATTAATCTCTATTTATTGTCATGAACGTGATTGCTATTTCTCGTGCTTTTATAATTGCATTTATTTAATCGAACGTCCGATTAATAAGTTTCCACTGTGAATTAAAACTCAACATTACCGATGAATGGATTTGCAACTCGTTATAGAAATTACAAAAGTCTGTAACTATCGCTTGTCCTTGTCTATTACAGTAACGAAGGTTAAAAAGACAAAGAGAGGAGTATAGTTTAGGTGGTATTGTAAATTGTGTTTCGTTTTGCAGATGTTAGAGTAGTTCTCTTTGAAGTTATAATTTTGAATTTGATATCTTTCTATGTACATAACAGAGTGATATGTTGTTTTACTTTATTTATTTTAATTAATTTTACTCACAGAATAATATTGCTATTTCTGCCATTTTCTATTATTTTAAAGAGCGTTTGTGTACTTACTCATTAGTTACATTTGTTCATTTATTCTATCTCGTATAAATTCATCCGGACATATTCTATCGTTACTACGCTGCAAGCTATATGTAAGAGCGTTGTTTCGAAAATAATGTCAAAAAAATATATATCATTAATTTTACTTATTTGAACCACCATATTATAGAAAATGTGTGACAAGAATATAAAATGATTTTTTACCTTCCGTCAACTTAAAGTAAGGAAGGTATTGTCTTTGGTCAAAAAATGCGGTGGTGAGTTTTTGATGAATAAGCACGTTTTAGTGTTCCTAGAATAAGATTTTACTATGTTTACAATGATGTCTGTATGTATGTATATATATAACTTCGCGGAGCACCAATTTCGAGGCCATGAACGTATAAAATCCGCATTTTTGAGGCCATGACTTATAAAATTTGTATAGCTGGTTTAACTGAATTTATCAACTAGAACTGTTCTTATTCCCATCGATATTAGATGGGTTTTTATGATCAGAATCAGAAGAATAAAAATAAAATGAAATGTCTTTATTTACATTTATTCTTTACATTTTTCTTTTGAGTACTAGCATACGGAAAAAAATGTGTCAGTTTTATACATACACATTTTATAGAGACCTTGACGGCTTTTGAGTACAGCATTATAGAATTATAAGTATCATAATTATGACAAATAATTCATGAGAGTAAAAACTAAAGTTCCAAAGATTATTTCAACAAAAATCGCGAAACTATAAGATTATTTTAATATACAAAAAGCAGACAGTTATAATTACGATATTTATAGTTTTATTGTTACATCCCAGAGATGTGCGTCGACACGTAATTTATGCGTAAACAATGTAAAGAATGATGTCAAATGTAGACAATACGTAGAGAATGTAAACGTAGTAATTGTACATGCGCAGAGAAGGTTTAACGAAATGAAAATAATTTCATACTTACTTTTACAGATAGAGTATATATATGTATATACAGGGTGGTGACTTGGACGACGCAGCATAGGGCTTTCAATGGTAAAATCTTAATATGCGGTTATTTGCTGCCTTAAATATTTTAGAGCAAAATTGTATTTAGGTTTTCGCTACAGAAACAAAAATGTTGCATCCAAACATGATATTGTTTATAATTTAAACAAAAACGCAAACATCTGTCATATATTTTTGACGTTTAAGCTTATTTTCAAAACGAGGAAAATGAAAACATTTTTATTGTAGTTGATGACAACAATGTAATAGTTGATTACAACAATGTAGTTTGACGAGAACGGAATTTATGATTTCTTTAAGGTTTAAGAATCTATGACAGATGTTTGCGCTTTTGTTTAAATTTTTGTTCCATGGCATCAATGATTTTTGCAAAAATGTTATTATTGTTTTCGACTGTTTTTACGGTTTCGGAAATTGAAACAATATAAACAATAGTATTTTCGGATACAATATTTTTTTCTGTAACAAAAATCTCAATACAATTTTGCTCTAAAATAATTAAGGAAGCAAATAACTGCACATTAAGATTTTATCATTGAATTGAAATCCCTATGCTGCGTCGTCCTAGTCACCACCCTGTATATATTCTATACGTAGACAATTTATTAATAATGTCTTTATTTTCAATAACCGATAAATTATTGAACAAACCACACATATTATAAATCATAACAAACCTTAGATGCCTTAAAATAGGAGCTCTGCGGCAATTATGTAGTTATGATACTCATAACAATCCTAGGTATGTTAATAACTATTACATTCCTACGTATGGTATATTATAAATGTAAGCATGGAAAAAATTGTAAACAAAGGTAGTGGTTCGTTTGGATCTAGCCAGAAAGGGTTTAGAATGATAAAGGACATTGGAAATTCAAGTATGGAACACCATGCACATGACAGTGAAATACTAATGGTTTATCAAGTTTTTTAGCACTTTTTGCAAAACATGCGCACAATTTTCAAGCGTGTGTGAGTGTGTAGATATAAATCATAAATCGTCGCGTGTGACAGGGAAAGCAGTATTGATATCAGAAGCTAGCGACTCACCTTCGCCGGTTCCTGGATGATGGCAGCTACACTGTGAATATAAAACTGATAATCCGCAACTTTTAATGGTGCATATTACCGTTACCGCTCCACGTACGTGAACCGGTCTCACGCACCATGCGCGAGGACGGAAGACAGTTTTGAGCGAGTTTTTTCACGCGCAAACGTAAAAATTTCAAGGTCGCTCAACTTAATTCGATTTCAATATCGCGATCAGATGGCCTGTTTGTGGCCCCGATACTGTTTACTGTCAACGTTCAATGTGGTCGCGATCACGTGATCGCCGGATGGTTATGGTTCATTGTTGCTCCATTGTTGCTCGGACAATGATGGCGTTTTCAAACCAATGCGAGGTTTTCCGGTACATGCACGGTTTTACTGCTAAAATATACCCGCTCTATTGACCATTTTTTCTAATTCGATAATTCTATAAAAGAACGAATCGGTATTTACCGCTTTAACGGCCTTGAAAATGCACCTATTTTTTCGCTTTTTAACAAACAATCAATTCCTACATTTTTGTTTGATAAAATAGATTCTATAGGTACATAAAATAAACTGCATCAATAAATAAAGGTTTTTACAACAATTAATCTTAAGGTGCATTCACAAATGAAAATTAGGTTTATGGTTTTTGTTTAGGTTTAAGTAAGTCATTCATAAATGTAAGTTTAAATTATCTGAAAATTAGTTTTGATATGTACAAACATCTATGTAAATGCTTTAAAAACAAGATTAAAATATTGGTAGAACAGTACTCAACAAGACACCTTTGCGCCGTGAAACTGTCATTTGCTTGGCATTATTGGTTATATTTTAGCAATTAAGTTATGACAGTCTTCATGTTCTTCTCGCATTTGTTTAAAAAGCCGAATCCACCAAGTGGATACTAAATAATGATGGGTGTATATATCTATATCATTTCAGACTCGTTCTCATTGGTGAAGTTTGTGACGTCAAACTAAATCATAAACCTAATGTTTGGACCTTGCAATGTTTAGATTTATGAATTGGATTTAGAGATCCTAAATTCTGAAATGTGAATGGAGTCATTACATAATATGCGGCCAAAATCTTTAAATCTAAAGTATAAACCATAAATCTAAATCTAACTTTCATTCGTGAATGCACCTTTAGACTTATAAAACAAAATACTGGAGTAAAAATTTTGTAATGTAATGAATGTAAAAAATGGTATTTACAAAAACGAAAATTTTAAATAAAATGTTAAATCTTTTTAGTAATTATAAAGAGAAGTTGAGATTTTTGTGAACGAAATTGTGATTCATGGGCTTGGCTTGGAGCTTGAAAGCTTGGCTTGGCTTGACAAAGCTTGAAAAATCAAGCCAAGCCCGCCAAAAAAGCTTGATTTTTCAAGTCAAACCAAACATCTGTATCATCAAGCCAAGGCTAACATTAAAAAAGCTTGAATTTTCTAAACTAAGCTTTTTTATTTCAAGCCAAACTTATTGGCTTGATGGATTACTTGGGGTAAAGCTCTATTATCCAAATTATGGCTGTTGTTGTTTTGATAGCTGATATGATATTTGACGAAACATATTACTGCCATATCTGTCAGATGAGAATTATTTTGCTATTATATTACCATATTTTTACCTTCTGTCACCTTTGGGTAAGGAAGGTATTGTCTTTGGTCAAAAAATTCGATGATGAGTTTTTAATCAATAAGCACGTTGTCCATAGAATACGATTTTACTATTTTTACGATGATGTTTATATGTGTGTCTGCGATAACTCTAATACTACAATTTCAAAAATTATAATTCTTTTGTATTCTTCTTTATTCTCATGCATCCATATGAAGAGCTGATTAGATTTGGTTACAATTGGTCAACCGGAAGTACCATCATTTCAAGAATTTAATAATTTTTCTTGAAAAATCGATATTAAATATCATTTTTTCACATTTAATGTTTTTATAAATATTAAAGAATATTTAATTATCTATACGATTTGAGTGCATTTTATAGTTTATATTAAATAGATATACGCCTATTCTGTAACTCAGTGGTTAATTTTTAACCACTGGTTAATATTTTTATCCAATAAATATTGATTTAACAACTAAAAATCTGTTTTCTTTGTTATATGTCAACATACTTGATTTTGATTAGTTAGAAAATTTAACCAGTGGTTAAAAATTAACCACTGAGTTGAAAAATAAGCCCGATAGAGTTAAAAAATTGAAACAGCTACTATATTAAGAAAATTCTGATTGAAAGATGTCAGTGTCAATTGCAGTTGACATATGGTATGTTTGTCTTATAATTTTACTGAAAATGTAGGATCTTTTGCTAGGAACTTTCTGTATGAAATTTGTACAAAATACAAAAAACTGACGGAAGGTAATGTGCTGGCCACATCAGATTTTTATTATTAGAAACACAAATAATACTTGTATAAATATCCTAAACTAGATGAATAAAAAATTACTTCATAATTTTTATAATCAAATTTTTAGCGTTTCTATTAGTATTGCAGCTGAATTTATCTTAATAATACCTGTACTAAGGGCTTTTTTGATAATAAACTTTAACATCTTAAATGAAAATTAAAGTTGTGTTCGTTTTTATAATTTAACTTTAATATTTTAGCGAGCATTGTAGCATTACTTTAAAATAAAGATAAAGTCTTAAAGTAACTTTAATTAAAGTCTTAAAGTGAGCCTGATTATGAAAACTCAGTTTTATCTACTGTTTTTAATAAATTGCCGCAGTAATTTAAAATTATAAATTACCATAAAATTTCTTAAATTATCATAACTTGTAAAGAAATGAAGGAGAAATTACAGTGAAAAAAAAATGTGTATATTTATATTTTTGTTTAAATTTTTTATTTTTTTATTTTAAGATTTTTTTTCTTGTAAAAAGTATTTTAAATATAAAAAATGGTGGAGGCGCCTTATAATATGCGACCCAATATATCTTCTATAAAAATCCAATTTTTTTCGTAAGGAAAAGTTTTATATTTTTTATTTTTGAAAAGTAAACAAATAAAAAGTTAAAAGAACATGATGTAGGTAGCGCCGCGCTTGTGAATAGGCCGAGTTTTGAATTAGCAACAACAGTTAGTCGAACACGTTAGTAGTGTGCGTGCTGATGTACTCCCTCTCCGAGTCGGGAGGTTTTTGGTTACGTCTCCGCATTTATTGATTAGAATTAGTTGAGCCCGCAGGCAAGTAGCATGAGGAAACTCTCCAACAAGTCCTACCATGTCGTGCTGTCAGAGAAAGAGGGGGAGAAGAGATAGATTTGGTGATGTGTGTCTGAGACATACAAACATCGGACAGAGTTCTTAATTTGGGGAAATATAAACATTTGTTGTGAATTTTTGTAAGGGAGCCGAAAGGAAAGAGTGTACGAACGTTGGGGTAATAATATTAGACTTATTAGAGGAAGGAGTTGCGAACCTGTGGGGTAACACGTGTCAGACGAGCTGAGAGAGTAAAAGAGAGAGAACATTAAGTATGCGCGGGTGAGGGGAGGCTGTAATGAGTTGTAAACAGAGGGTGGTTGAAGCACCGCGGGTGGAGATCGGCGAGAAGAGAGCACCCCCCGCAATTAAGTGCGCGCGGCAAGCGGGCACGCAGGCAGCACAACAGAGAGCAGCATAAGACAAAAAGAGATAAATACGTCATGCGCGGAATACAGACACACCCTCTAAAACCCAGGGATTCTGGATCGATCTTTGCTCGGGCAAAATGGCTCCCGAGTACAAAACCCAACTGGAAAATCACTAAGGACGATGTTGCTGTGAAAAAGCGCGCAAAACTCGACCGTACACCCGACGAGTATAAAGGTGAAATGACATTGAAAAATTACCAAGTTTGTTCTGCGCACAGAAGGAGCAGAATCGCGTGCGGCGCGCGTTTGCCCGCGTGCGTTTTTCTATTCAAACAGCCCTTATGCGCCGCTCGGCGTAGGGTGAGAGTTCGCGGCACAAAAACTATCTTTCAAAGCCAGCGCCAGTGAAAAATATCTGTACTTTGACGTAAATTAATGTGCGTAGCGCAAATTCAACTATTCTACAATAATTTAGCATGAACGCGCGGATTACAAGTTCAGAATGTTACGGGATAATTAAAGGTCGTAGCCCTTCGTTTTATCACTACGCACCATCCACTTTTTCTAAGCCAACTGCGCACGCTTTCTTTCGCAAAGCGTGCAGCACTTCTTGCTCTTTGCTTGCGCTAAGCATCACAAACCAACCATGCGCACGATACGAGTTACTTTCACACGAATAAAGAGAAAAAGAATACGATGTTGCCGGCACATACTCTATCCTCTTAATATGTTCCTTTGATTCTTCTCCACTTTGAGGTCAACTCAATATTTTTATATTCTACGGTTATTTTTTAGATGTAAACATTTAAAAAATACCGTCAACATATACCTACTCTTTGATTTTAATAATTTCTTTATCTTATTATTTCTTCTAAAGCATAAAACAAAATCAGCTTTTTTAATGATACATGGGTTTCTTGATTAATGACACTTAATTTCTTTGTAATTTTTATTACCTCCCGCTAACCTTAATAAGGGATGTATAGGGAACGTGCAATAATCGCATATCGAGATTTTGGTAAATGACCACGGCTTAAGGTCCCTAGAATCCAATTTTAAAACTTTCACGATTATGTGTGTGTGTATGTATGTATGTATGTATGTATGTATGTATGTATGTATGTATGTATGTATGTATGTATGTATGTATGTATGTATGTATGCGTGTGTGTGTGTGTGTGTGTGTGTATGTGCGCGTGGGGGGTGTGTGTATGTGTGTGTATGTGTGTGTATATGTATGTGTGTGTGTATATGTATGTATGTGTTTGTGTATGTGTGTGTACGCGCGCGTGTGTGTATGTGTGTGTGTGTGTCTGTGTGTGTACATATATGTGTGTGTATGTGTGTGTGTGTGTGTGTGTGTATGTGTGTGTGTGTGTGTGTGTATGTGTGGATCCTCCACTCTAACTCAAATACTATCATTCAAAAAATTTTAAACTTTGTATTTCTACCTTATTCTAATATGGAAAGAAGCTGTTAGATTTTGGTGTAAATTGAATAACCGGAAATGGTACTTTACTTGAAGCTCAAAAAGTTTTTCTTAGAAAAATACATTTAAATATTATTTTTTCGAGATTTGTGTTATTATAAAAATTAAAGATTACCAAATTTTCTTCAGATTTGTATTAATAAATTTTCTATATATTTTATGGATAAATTTATAAAATTATCTATAATTTAAATCCCGGAGCCTACGCTTTAAACAAACACAACTCCCTATATACAGTATACAGTACTTATCTCAAATGTATGTAACTGACAGATAAATGTCACTGTCATAGAACTAATCATTTCAAATTAATAATAGTAACGTTTTAAAAAGAAAATAGGAAATAAATATGTAAGTATCTATATTTAAATTAACAAAAATTAAATGGCGGGAGGTGTTGTGCTGGCCACATCAGATTTTTTTCTAAATACAATGAATATGAAAAAAAAAACATGCAATTAAACTTGAAATAAAAGTTTGTACAATAAATTTTTCTGTAAGTGTTATTTAAAGTTTTTTCTCAAAATTGACCCCTGTGGTGCACTCTCCACGCCAGCAATGAGTGCCCGTGAGGTGACGCCTGGTAAGCGCCCGCACGGTGCAAATATTTCATCATTACCGTTATCTGTGTATAAAGCATATTGGCATACCCAGCAATGGGTAATAAGCCGTGATGATATATTTATTTATTTATTTATTTCTCTAAAATAAACCATAAACTATTGATAGAATTAAAACACTATTACCACCCTTTAGAGATTAGAATATTTGTTATTTTTTAATAACATACAATTTGAAACAAATGACGTCGATCGAACCCAAGCCGTTTACACCACACGCAGCCAGAATTAAAATAAAAAATTAGGAATAATTATTAAAAAAATATTTTGGTAACAAACTCGATTTGAACCTGTGTCATGTTCATTCATAAACTCGCGTCCCATTCACATTGTTTTACTTTCATTTTTTAAATTTTATTTTTCATAATTTGTTATAATTTATTAATAACGCTATGTATGTAGTAATTAATATATTGATTTGCCTGAAATCGAAAGTGAATGCAAATGAATAAAAATAATTAGTTTTTTCCAATGTCAAATTATTGACAAGTAAAACACGCGTTTTGCAACAACCTACTTTGATTTTAAAATACATTACGTCAAATCCTTTTGTGTTAGAATATAATATGTAAGACAACCTCAAAAGAAAAGCTTCTCTTTGTTATTCAAGCCTGTAAGTGAAAGCTCCGTAACATAATATTGATTGTGTAAAATTCGGTAGAATTCCAGGCAAAATTTCTAATCATAGTCACACAAGTTTCGACGTGTTTGTGCGTGCTTGTACGCGCTTGTGAGTGTGTGTGTCGTACAGCATACACATTTGTACGTACTCGTACGTATGCCAGTTAGAATAGACAGAGTTCCTTTGTTCTTCCGAGGTATGTACGTTGACAAATACTCCTAATATCTTTGTTCGTAGAATTATAAATAGAGTGGTACCCTCAAGTCGTACGATGGAGTTTGTCATGTGAAACGGGCGTAGAAAGTAAAACAGTTATATACGCAGAAGGCTTGGGATATTACAAGGAGGAAGAGAAAAATAATGCGCGCGCAGATAACTGGGCTTTTTTCGGCCTCTAGTAGCTACTTCACAATTTTTTCTCCCGCTACCCTTGGTAAGGGAAGTATAAGGATCGTTCTAAAAATTTTAAGGTCCCTAGAATCCAATTTTAACATATTCACGATGATATTTGTGTGTATGTGTGGATCCTCCACTCTAACTCAAATACTATCATTCAGAAAATATTGAAACCTTGTATTTCGATTTCGATTTTATAGAAAGTTTAATAATAAATGTATCCGTTGGAATATTTTGATGAAAATTGGTATACTTATGTTTTCTGATACGAGGAATTTAATGGTGAAGACGTTGAAGGTGTACCGCACACCCAATTTTGAGTATAAGAGTGGAGTGTTTTAAAAAAAGGGTCGAAATTTTTTAAAAATAAAAAAATGTGAAAATTTGTATTTATGTAGTTTGAAGGGTGTAGATTTAAGATTTTAAAACCACAGGTCGATATCTCTTTTCGTTTCCGAGATATTCGTCCTCAAAATTTTGCTTAAGAATGCTCATTTTTGGGCCATATCCCAAAAATGGTCATTTATACACTCCTGAAAATATCACCATTAGATTCTACAAGCCAAATTACATAAGCATATCAATTTTCATTATTTTTGAACAACTATTACAATCTCCAGAAGGAAAAGTCTGAAAATGGCCAAAAATCGCAAAAAATCTAAGGTGTACCCCTTGAGATTTTTTCATTTTTTGACGATTTTAAAGAATGTTTAATAATAAATGTATCCGTTGAAATATTTTGATGAAAATTGGTATACTTATGTTTTTTGGTACGAGAAATTTACTGGTGAGGTCGATGAAGGTGTACCGCACACCCATTTTTGGGTATGAGGGTGGAGTTGTTTAAAAAAAGAGTCGAAATTTTCAAAAAATCAAAAAATCTGAAAATTCGTTTTTATGTAGTTTGAAGGGTGTGGATTTAAGATTCTAAAACCGCAGGTCGATATCTCTTTTCGTTTCCGAGATATTCGTCCACAAAATTTTCTCTCAAAACTGTCCATTTTTGGACCCTATCCCAAACATGGTCATTTATACATCCCTGGCGATATCACCATTAGATTCTACGAACAAAATTACATAAGCATACTAATTTTCATAATTTTTGAACAACTATTACAATCTCCATAAGGAAAAGTCTGATAATGCCTAAAAATCGCTCTCAGGGCTCTGGGTTCGAATCCCACTAAGGCAAAGATGTGTGATGTGTGTGAATGTGAACCCACTCTGTAATTGGGATTTAATCCTGTTGAGGGGTTTTAAAAAAATAGTTACTTGGATTAGATTAGACTATATTTTAAGAAATAAACTATCAAAATTAGAGTAAAATTCGCTAATACAAAAATAAGGATTAACTTAATCTTTTTTATGACTCGGGCTGTAAATGACGAGAGGTATTGTGTTGGCCACACCAGATTTTTTGTTTTCGTTTTCTTTACTTTTTACCTTCCGTCACCTTTAGGTAAGGAAGGTATTGTCTTTGGTCAAAAAATTCGATGATGAGTTTTTAATGAATAAGCACGTTTTAGGGCTCCTAGAATACGAATTTACTATTTTTACGATGATGTCTGTATGTGTGTGTGTGGATGTGTGTGTGTGTGTGCGTGTAACAAAATTTTCGTCTGCGATAACTCTAATACTACAGTTACAAAAATTATAATTTTTTCGTATACTTCTTCGTTACATCCATATGAAGAGCTGATTAGATTTTGGTTACAATTGGTCAACCGGAAGTACCATCATTTGAAGATTTTAACAGTTTTTCTTGAAAAACTATGTTAAATACAATTTTTTGACATTTGATGTTATTATAAATATTAAAGAATATTTTATTCTCTATATGATTTGACTGCATTTTATACTTAATATTAAATGGATATAGAGTTAAAAAATTATAAAGAAATTAAATTTCATAAAGTAGCCATAGCTATGGAAACAACTACTATATTAAGAAAATTCTGATTGAAAGATGTCAGTGTCAAGTGAAATTGGCATAGTGTGTCTTATAATTTTACTGGAAATAGGTATAGGATCTTTTGCTTTCTGTATGGAATTTGTATAAAATACATAGAACTGCTTTAAGGTAATGTACAAGAAATAATAATAATAATAATAATAATAATAATAATAATAATAATAATAATAATAATAATAATAAATCTTTAATTTCTGCAGATACATTACACTGTATATAGAAAACGTCACAAAATAAAAAATTTCTGCATGAAATTTGTATAACATACATGCAACTGCCGGAAGGTAATGTACAAGAAATAGAATATTTAATTTAGCAAGGAACTTTCCGTTTGAAATTTGTACAAAATACATAGAACTGACGGAAGGTAATGTGCTGGCCACATCAGATTTTTTATCTTAGAATTTTTATTGTCAATCTTTAATATACAGGGTGTTATGTAAATCATGTGCCTAACGTTACCAATTAAACATAGTTGCAATGTATCGTAATCTGCAATAATTTCTTTTGTAAAAGCATGCCAAGATGACCAATAAAATACTTGTTTCTATGTTTGTACGTAAATTATTAAAAATCTTAATAATAAATTTATTGGAATATAGTGGCAATTCCCTCTTCTGGTGAAATGAGGTGAAAACGGATATAAATAATTTGTCTGTTACATAATGTAAGCCGACACTGCATTGGATGCATTTTCGCGTGTATAATGCATAACTTAGACTAATCTCGGCCGAAATGACTGCATCTGGCTTCTCATCGGCAGACATAAAACAGGCTTGTATTATTCACATACGGCTACAACCGATCACGATTCTACAAACAAGAATACGTAAATTATGTCCTAGGGCTCGACATCGTGTCAAACATACATGCGCTAATAAACTTTATTGAAATTTCCAAATTTGAACATGGTGGAATTTCATACTGAACACTCGGACGCAGGGATAACTGTAGTGACATAGGTTTTCTTTTCTTAATCCATACTGCATTTTTATTATTAAATGTTGAATTTTTTTTAAATCCTTTTCTAATTTTTATGTATGTTTTATACTAAGCTTGCACACCATACACACAGTACAGTAATGGTAATAAACTATTATACATGAAAGATGACTATTCAAGGTCATTTGTGAGCCATCTGATATATTACTTGCAGATAACTTCATTGTATTTCATATACATAGGCGTGTAACATGAAATATTTATGGACACATTTTAACTGAAAAAATAAGAGTAATTCATTTGAAAATTGTTTCTTTCTAAATCATGCCTTTCTGAAAGATTTATGTTGTTCACTTATGTTTTTGCAAAATACAAAAACATAGACTTAATTTATAAACCAAGGAATAATAATTTGATTTAAACGTCAACGCCACTGGGTAAATATTAGCACAGAGGGCAGTGTAGTAGATAATAAGGTATCTGTAATTCTGGGACATATGTCATTATTATTTATAGTGTGTTAAAAAGTAATACTACTATTTACGTAAATCTGTCACACCACATAAATTAAATAGACATATGTCAAATAATCTTTCTCTTTCTAATACAAAATGTTGTTAAGCTACTGCTATAAAGTGATGTGAATTCTTTCTTCGAACAAATGACTTTGAATAGTCATCTTTCGTGAATAATAGTATACACATACGCGTATAACGTATGGTCCTAAAGTTTTGAGAAAATTTTTAAATACTGATAACTTTTTTAAAACTCTTTTACATTTTAAACTAATTATTACAACAATTAACAGTAAGTATAACAATTAATATTTAACATTTAAATTATTGATAATGGACCATTATCTTCAATGGGTCTGGATCGATTTCTCGAATCTTTTGGTAAATGCGACGTCGTAATTTCATTTGCAGCTTCCCATCCTTTGTCGTACAGTTTTCTGGTCAATATTGACCAAAATTCTTCTATTGGTCGAGTTTGAAGTACATTGGGAGGATTGTCCAATTTCGGAACAAAGTCTACGTTCTTTTCGTTATACCAGTCTCTAGTTATTCTGGCGTAATGGGATGAAGCTAGATTAGGCCAAAACATTATATCATCATTGGCGTGATGTGTATTTCAAAATTGAAGCAATTTAGAGAGGCATCTTTGAATATAAAGTTGTGCAGTTAAGGCTTCTCCTCGAACACGACTAATGTACGGCTGCTATTTACCTTTGAACTTGACATTGTCTGTGTGTGTTTTCCATGTCATTACTATAAAATAAGTTTATTGAGAAAATGAAAGCGCCTTAACGCACGACAACATCTAGGGATTCTTTCTAATTTGGCCACGGTACATATTGGTGCTTTTCTTCTTTTTCGAATCACCACGTCATTTTGAGAAAGTGTTCTAAAACCAGTGCTCTTCGAATCATCGAATCATCTAGCTACAGTTCGTTGTGACACTCCAACTTTGTCTTTAACGGCTGCAATTAATCTTTGTTCTCTCAAGTGGCTCAAAATTTTTGGTCGACCCCTTTTGGGCAAATTATTACAGGGTATATCTTTTTCACAATCTTTTATTGTCCTATAAATTGTTGCCACAGAGATATTGTGCTCGCGATAAACTGCAACAATATCACACTTAGGGATTCGTCCAACAAAATTGTATATTCCTTTACGAATATCTAGCTTATATGACATTTTGCTGGATCAAATCGAAAAAACTAAGCTGTCAAAATGAAAAAAATTTAATTGCGATATTTTGTTTCAAGCGACAATTTGATTAAATGTTAAAAAAAATTAAAATGTGTCTTTTTATTATTTAATCTTTTTTGAAAGTATTTGAGTTAAGATCATTTTCATCTTCAACATCTTATTCAATCGTACTTTCGTGTATCTTCCTCGAAGTTTAAGGCCAAATTATTATAGTATAATTTAATGCAGAATATGCCATTAGTACTTCTTCAATCGATCGGCTTTTGTGTCTGTATTTACAATGATCAAAGTGGACGAGGTGTAAATGCAGTTTTAGTTCCTAACTGTATTAATAGTTGATAAACGGTCCATCAGTATACGTTTAGCATGTTAAATAGAACAGAGGACAAGGGATAATATCAATAATTAGATGTATTCAAAAGTAAATCATTTACAAAAAAGAATCAAAGAAAAAAGTTATAAATAAAAAAAAATAATAAAAATTTAAAACTAATAACAAAAAGGATGATATTAAAAATATATCAACACGCTGGATTAAAGATTTCCAGTGTAATGAATGTAAAATATCTGATGGGGCTAGCACAATACCTCTCGTCATTTAATTTTTATTAATTTAAACACATTCATGCATGTAGGTATTATTAATATTTTCATCTCTAAAGCCTTACCGTTATATTAATTCAAATTTAATTATTTGAAATGTCTAGTTTTTCACCTTCCGCTGCCCTTGGTAAGGGAGGTATAGGGATCGTGCTAAAAATCGCATATCGAGATTTTGATAAATAACCACGTTTTAAGGTCCCTTCCCTAGAATCTGATTTGAACATTTTCACGATGATGCCTGTGTGTGCGTATGTGTGTGCGTATATGTGTGTGTGTGTGTGTGTGTGCGCGCGCGTGCGTGCGCGTGTGTGTGTATGTGTGTGTGGATCCTTTACTCTAACTCAAATACTATCATTCAGAAAATTTTGAAACCTTGTATTTCTACCTTATTCTAATACGGGAAGAGGCATTAGATTTTGGTGTATATCAGATAACCGAAAATGGCACTTTATTTGAAGCTCAAAATAGATTTTCTACGAAAAATACCTTCAAATGTTACTTTTTGAAGATTTGTGTTATTATAAAAATTAAAGATTATTAAATATTCTACAGGTTTTCATTAATACTTTTTCTATATATTTTATGAATAAATTTATAAAATTATCTATAATTTAAATCCCGGAATCTACGCTTTAAACAAACACATCTCCTTGGTTGCACAGTTCATATCTCAAATGTGTGTAACTGACAGATAAATGTCACTGTAAAAGAACTAATCATTTCAAATTATCTCTAGTAACGTTTTAAAAAGAAAATAGTAAATAGAACCATAGTTATATGGAATGGAACTTAATACAGTTTCCAGCATAAGTAAATATATAGTAACTATGTATATTTGAATTAATAAAAATTAAATGGCGGAACATCAGATTTTTAACATTGACATCAGTTACATATAATTGAATATTTCAGCTTTTTAACCAAAGAGTTGTTTATATATATATATATATATATATATATATATATATATATATATATTATGGGCTACGTGACTTATTAAAATATACCGGTATAGAAACATTACCAATACATACATATAGAAAATTTAATAATTTTTAATTTTTATAATAACATAAATCGCGGAAAAATAATATTTAAATGTATTTCTATGAAGAACTATTTTTAATTTCAAAGAAATTTGCACTTCCGGTTGCCCGATTTGCACCAAAATAATAAAAATAAAAATAATAAATATTTATTTTCTGAGGACATAATACAATTATGTATAGAAAATGTCAGGGTGTACATTACATTGAAGATTAAAATTTTTACAATACAAACAGAAAGATATCTATTTTACAAAGACATAAACTCGTTTAGGTTATAAAAACAATGTTGCAGAAGAAATAGTTTTAAATCATTTTTAAATTTCTTTTCAGTTTCCAATGCTTTAAGTCAGTCAGGTAATTTATTGAATATTTGTAAACCAGCTCTGCCGGGAGAGTGTTTAACGACTTTTAATTTAGTTCTTGAAATATAAAAATTGTTTTTGTGTCTAGTGCTTGTGATCGTGAAGATCTTGTATTAAAAGGTAGTGGTTTCTATCCATATGAGAATAGGGAAGTATTACATGGTTTCAAAATTATCTGAATGATAGTATTTGAGTTAGAGCGTTAAGAGGATCAACACAAACATACACACATCCTCTCACAAACACAGACATAATACATAATCGTGATAATGTTAAATTCGGATTCTAGGGACCTTAAAACTTGCTTATTTCAAAATCCCTACATCTCTGTTACAAAAGGTAAAAAGGACCAAAGATAAAAGTATAAAAAATGGAAGGAAGAAAAATAATATGTAATAATAATAAAGAAGATAATATAAAAAATCTGGATAAAATATTTTGAGTGTAATGATTGTAAAAAATGTTTTATTTCTATCAATATTTTGACAAACTTTAAAAAATATCGTAAATTTTAGTGAAAAACTATGCACTATCATTGGCAATCAGTAAATAAAGAATCATCCCTATTAGTTAGCACTATCAGAAAATCTAATCGTCATCACAATGCGTATATTCCTGACCAAGCATTTTTCTCCCCATTCGGTTAAATATAGGTAAATATTTCCACGCATGACGCGTGCGCGTTACGCCGCGTTTTTCCACTTTTTGTTTTGCATAGCAACAACTCTCAATTCTTTCCCTTTCCCAACATGCGCTAGTGAAAGAAATACGGAGAGAGAGAAAACGATATCCGACACAAAAATTAAGATTATCGATTATTGAAATTGAAACCGAGAAAAAAGGTTCGGTCTTTTATTTGAGGTATTTTGCTTTATTTACTAGCTGAAAGTTGGGATTGAATATTGGAGCGAAAAGTGAAAGCGTTGTTCTTTGTTTTTAAAAGTTTTATATATCTGCAAGGAAAGTTTTTCTTTTATAATAAAGAAATTATTATAATGAATAATTGCTTTAAAGAAATTTATTTGTATATATTGTTAAGTTATTATATTATATTCTAACATTCCTTGTTTTGTCAAAGTTTTGTTATTTTTTAACAAATAAAATATAATATGCTATAAGAATTATAGCATCATTAAGGGTGTTTTATCTCTATTAATCGTTTATGAATTATGTTGAAGAAACTAAACTCTTTGATGATTATGATGATGATGCTGATGATGATGATGATGATGATGATGATGATATACATACGTGTATACATTTTAATAATAAATAAAATAAATAAATATATCATCACGGTATATTAACTATTGCTGGGTGTGCCAATCTTCTTTATACAAAGATTTCGGTAATGATGATGACATATTTGTACCGTGCGGGAGTTTACCTAGCGTCACTTCACGGACACTCATTGCTGGCATGGAGAAAGCATCACAGGGGTCACTTTTATGTCATTTAATATTCGAAATAATTATGGCATCGGTCGGAACCGAACGCGGGTCCTCAGATTCGCATACGGCCACAAAACCCCATAATAATAATATTTATATTTAATTGTTTTAAAAGTTTTCAGTAAGAATTTAGCTGCTTCGTTACTAATTTTATTTTAATCTTGTTTTGGTATGAAGTAGACCTAATATTACAGGCATTTATAGTTGGTGTAAAGAGTGTACCATATTCGAACTTGGGTTGTTGAAATTACAAATATAAATAAATAAAATAAAATAAATATATCATCATGGTATATTACCCATTGTTGGGTGTGCCAATCTGCTTTGTACGCAGAAATCGGTAATGATGATGACATTTGTACTGTGCGGGCGTTTACCAGGCGTCACATCACGGGCACTCATTGCTGGCGTGGATAGTGCACCACAAGGGTCAATTTAGTGTCATTTTAAAATTCGAAATATTTGGCGTCGGTCGGAATCGAACCCGGTTCCCCAGATTCGCGATCAGACACAAAATTACAAATATACACAGTTAATAATAAACATATAAGAACATAAAGGTTATATTTTGTGTCAGTATATTACAAGTGCTATTACATGAACAAAGAAAAAAGTTTTTCTGCAAATTTTTTGCTTTTCAATTAACTTGATATTTTAAAATTGTTACTCCTTTTTTCGTAATGCAGATATTTTCGACTAAGTTCATGTATAGATGTATGTATATGTAAGAACCGGTTCCCATTTACTCAATAATACATTTTTTACTATACTTCACATCAACATTCATTATAAACTTAAATATATAATAGTTTAAAATATTTTTTAAATAAAAAACAAAAAATTGCAAAAAATAAATATATACAGGGTGTTAATTAAAAAGCGGGCCATAGGAGTTTAACATAGGAAATCAGTTTTCTCTTGCGTAAACGTTCCCAAATATTTTAGACAAAAGTATTTCAAATAAAAGTAGTAGATAATTAAATTATACACCAGCATCACTAAACAGATTTTATTTTGCATGTTTACTAACCTGTAAAATCCAAATTGAAATTATATAAATATTGCTCATTTGTAGTGATAACCATGGAATTTAAACAAAATTACAAAGAAATGCATATCGTTTGAACTGTCAGAAATTCGCTTTTCAAATAAAAATTACTGATAATTATATTCTATCCTAAGTCTTTAAAAATATTTTGTTTTTATAATCTACATCTATCTATAACCTGCAAAATCGAAATTCTGACAATTCAAACGATATGCATTTCTTTGTAATTTTGTATAAATTTCATGGCTATCACTACAAATGAGTAATATTTATAAACTTTCAAATTGGACTTTACAGGTTACTAAATATGCAAAATAAAATCTGTTTACTGCTGCTGGTGTAGAATTTAATTCTCTACAACATTTATTTGAAACATTTTTGTTTAAAATTAAATGGGAAGTTTTGCGCAAGGAAAAACTGATTTCCCACGTTAAACGCCTATGGCCCGCTTTTTAATTAACACACTGTATATATATATATATATATATATATATATATATATACATATATATATATATATATATATATATATATATATATATATATATATATGTATAGAGTATTAGCGTGTCCTCCATAATATTATAATAAGATAATTAAACATATAATGAGTATATATTTTTTTTTAAGTTTGAAAAAATAAAAAAGTAAAAAGAAACGTGGAAAAAGTATATACACAACATTTATCCATAAAAATCTAACGCTTTTTCGCTATACATATACATTTTGCCTCAACGTAATAATTCCATTTTCTTTTCTAACATACACGACACATATCCCCCCTTATTAAAAAAGACTTCACTAAGAAAAAACCCGCTCAAGAAAAGAACTCCTCATTTGAAAACTCCATTCCCGGCATTCCTGCGTCGCCCCAGCCTCCAACTCCGTTCTCCTGCGTCTCCCAGGCAGGATTCGGGTTCCGTCAGCCATCTTGAAGGTACATAAGGAGTGGTTTTGCTTAGCAGCGATCCCAGACTGAGCTAAGCTAAAAATCTTGCACCGTGCTAGTGGAGCTGTATTGATCACACAAGGGTGCCTTCCAGGACGGGCAGGCTGTGGTCTTAGTCCCTTACGGGGAGCGCTAACACCCTCGCAAGAAGTGCGTTCCATGTTGCTTTGCCTTTCCATTGGGTTGAGCACGTGGGGTGGGTTGTTGATGATTAAACAATGTGGAATGCAATGCCACTTGGAATGAAGATGATTGATGTCGGGAATAATTTATATCTTTACTGCATTAAAATTGTTTGTTTACATAGTTACCATGTCGGGAATTGAAAGACTACACCTTGCGGGCGGTAAAGTAGCACATGCGGGCGGTAAGTAGAGCAAAAGCCCGGCGACTGGTAAACAAAACGGAAATATTATCAACACTCTTATTTAAAAAATCTGATGTGGCCAACACCAAACCTCCCGCTATTTAATTTTTATTAATTTAAATATATATATATATATATATATATATATATATATATATATATATATATATATATATATATATATATATACTTACATATTTAGTTATTGCGGAAACTGTATTAAGATCCATTCCATATAACTAGGGTTCTATTTACTATTTTCTTTTTAAAACGTTACTGTTATTAATTTGAAATGATTAGTTCTTTGACAGTGACATTTATCTGTCAGTTACATACATTTAAGATACGAATTGTGTAACCAAGGAGATTTGCTTGTTTAAAGCGTAGGCTCCGGGATTAAATTTATAGATAATTTTATAAATTTATCCATAAAATATATAGAAAAAGTATTTCTGCAAATCTGTAGATAATTTAATAATTCAAGGTTTCACAATTTTCTGTATGATAGTATTTGAGTTAGTGTGGAGGATCCACACATACTTATATACACATACATACACACAGACATCATCGTGAAAATGTTAAAATTGGATTCTAGGGTCCTTAAAACGTGGTCATTTAGCAAAATGTCGATATGCGATTTTTAGCACGATCTCTATACATCCCTTATCAAGGGTAGCGGGAGGTAAAAATAATATTCCGCTAAAGCTTCAATATCTTCTATTGGAATTGCTTGAGGAATTTCTTTAGAAATAGCTTCCAAAGCTCCAAGCTTGACATTTAAAAAAAATCTGATGTGGACAACACACGACTTCCTTGTACGCAAGACCAATATGAAGTATATATACCCAATTATGAAATTGCACGTATGTGACGTAATTTGACATTAACATCTATTTTTTATTTTTTTGTTATTTTTTGTCCTTATCCATAGCAAGCTTCTTCACAAAAACCAAAAAGTATATGTTTTAAATTTACATATCTCGCTTATTTCTAAAATCAAAATGAAACCATTGTATTCAAGAAAAACTGTTAACAACTTCAGGTAATATATCACTTCCGGTTAGCCTTTTTTAACCAAAATCTACTATGTTATTCCAATTGACATAAAAGTCTTATATACCAAATTTGAAAAGTTTTCGATTATATTTTAAAATAGTTTTTCATTAAAATCTATTGTAGGCTTCAAATAAAATATCATTTCTGGAAATTATGTTATGACCAAAAAGAGAGATGCACAACTAGATATTATAGCAGTCCTAAATACAAAATTTCAACTTTCTACGGCTTACCGTTTTTCAGTTATGTGAGATACGTACGTCACGACGAAATCAGTCAAAATGGATTCAAAGATGGTCAAAATGGATATTTCCGTTGAAATCTGAAAACCGAAATTTCCGACAAAGAATAGAAGTACAATTTTTATAATAATTTATTTTCGTTTTCCTAGCACAGAGACGAAATTTTATCGTTAGTGAAGATTATTTACTTGAAGAAAACAAAGTTGAATATTATACTTTTTTTAATGAAGAGAATAATGCAAAATTTGAAACATACATAATAAATTTAACAACAAAATTGATATATTTATATAAATTTTAAAAACATTTTCTTTTTACTTGAATATTTTTGTTTATTTTATTTAAACTTATTTTAGAATAAATCTAACAATATTTGTATTATCTTTATTCGTCTTGGATTTCATTTTCCATTTGTGCCCGTTCGCGCGCAATGTGTTTGACAATACATCGACAAAATCAAGATCAACCCACAGTATAAACAATAGCATTCGCACAAAACTATTAGCAATTGTCGTCGACAAAAGGCAGAAATTGGCGCGGCGTGGAATAAAAAATGCATATCGACGCGCACGTTGTTCAGCCCGCCTGTAGAAATGCAAAGCTACGTGTTAGTGGGTAGGGTGTAATTCTCACACAGGCAATGGTCCCGGAGTTATCCGGTGAAATTACTCCGCATGCCGGTCCACAGCGCCCGGAAATCAGTGTTGCCTATATCCGGAATTCGGACGCACACAACAATGGGCTACGATGTTGCCAAAACTTACTACCTCCCGTACAATAAATGTAGGAATAAACACGCGGACTTGAATATATGTTCTATGGTTTCGGAAGAAAGTATAGATTACTTTAAAAATGGAAGTAATTAATTATTCAAGCTAATTCATCTCTTACAAGGATGCGTTTGTTGCACTTTTATTACATCTACTTCTTCTAATTTACCCTTTATGCTCCGACAAGTTTTTTTTTATTTTTTTAAATGTTATAAAAAAAATTAATTATTATCATTATGGTGCATTCTCTACGATAGCATGGAATGCCCGTTAAGTAACGTCTACAAAGCACACTCTCAACGACTTCATACAATATTATCTTGATTTCTTACATACATACATATATGTATCATCACGGCATATTACCCATTGCTGGGTGTGCCTATCTGCTCTGTAGGCAGATATCGGTAATGATGATGACATATTTGTACCGTGCGGGCGTTTACCAGGCGTCACCTCACGGGCACTCACTGCTGGTGCCATTTAAAATTCGAAATATTTGGCGTCGGTAGGGATCGAACCCGGTTCCCCAGATTCGCGACCAGACACTCAGGCACGCGGCCTGACAATATTTAATAATATAATAACTATTATTAAATATAGAGATAATTGCGTAGGCTTCCACAGTCTGAGTCATGAGAAATATTCGTTTTCCGGGAATGGACTGTGTCATATTTTGAGCCAGAGCTCAACGTTTCGCCTGTAGTCGTATGGGGCATCTTCAGGAGCAAGGGGGATAGTACTGTCTTAAACAAGGTTACCCGACGTGTCAACCACGCTAGAGGCCGAGTTTAAGCAACAAAGTGGGGGAGACTCCGTTCAAATGGTTACCCGACGTGTAAACTGAGTCTCCCTTTTGTTGCTTAAACTCGGCCTCTAGCGTGATTGACACGTCGGGTAACCTTGTTTAAGACAGTACTATTGCTTGAAGATGCCCCATACGACTGCGGGCGAAACGTTGAGCTCTGACTCAAAATATGACACAGTCCATTCCCGGAAAACGAATATTTCTCATTTAAAGAAAGAAGTTACTTATTTTTTTTCTTGAAATTATGCTTAAAACATATAAAATAATTATTAAAGTTTTGGGGAAAGCTGTGACGTCTATGTTACTGCAGTATATGAAGAAAGAACCGAAATACGTTATCATTTAAATCTGACACAAACTACAGTGTATATGAAATAATTGCGTATGATATTTTGGTTTATTTAACCTCTAGCGTGGTTTACACGTCGGGTAACCTTGTAAACAGAGTCTCCCCCTTGTTGCTTAAACTCGGCCTCTAGCGTGGTTGACACGACCGGTAACCTTGTTTAAGAATATCCCCCTTACTCCTGAAGATGCCCCATACGACTGCGGGCGAAACGTTGAGCTCTGACTCAAAATACGACACAGTCCATTCCCGGAAAACGAATATTTCTACAGTGTATATATTTAAAACTATAATGACGTCAATTCAAAAAATCTTATGTGGCCAGCACATTACCTTCAGTCAGTTCGATAGTTGTACGTATTTTATACAAATTCCATACAGAAAGTTTCAAGCAAAAGATCCAATATTTAGTAAAATTATAACACAAATATAGTACGAATATGTCAATTGCACTTGACACTGACATCTTACAATTCTTAATATAGTAGCTACTTCTAGTATAGCTGACTAATTTATGAAATTTAATTTCTTTATAATTTTATAACTTATATTGTACAATTTTTGAACACAGTAACTTTTTACCACTCGTGTTTTCGAACTCTATATCCATTTAATATGAAGTATAAAACGCAGTCACATCGTATAGAGAAGACTATGTTTTTTTTTAAATATTTATAATAACATTAAATGATATTTACCATCGTTTTTTCAAGAAAAACTGTTAAAATCTTCAAATGAGGGTACTTCCGGTTGACCAATTATAACCAAAATCTAATCAGCTCTTCATATGGATGCAACGAAGAGGAATACGAAAGAATTATAATTTTTGGAATTGTAGTATTAGAGTTATCGAAAACGAAAATTTTGTTACACACGCAAACATACATACACACACATACATACATGCACACTTACACATATACACACACATACAGACATCATCGTAAAAATAGTAAAATCGTATTCTACGGACCTTAAAACGTGCTTATTGATTCAAAATTCACCATCGAATTTTTTGATCAAAGACAATACCTACCTTCCTTACCTAAATGTGACGGAAGGTAAAAATGTATACAATTTTATTTTCTTTTCATTCTTTTCTGTGCATAATTCATATATATATAGATATTTGTATATCAAGGCCGCGAAATCACTCTTTAGCGTATCGAGAGAAAAATTGTCGCCGAGGCCGCTTGCGGCCGAGGCAAGACAATTTCGAGGGCGCTAAAGGATTTCGCGGACAAGGGGTACACAATATTTTTTGTACAACCGTAAAAAATATGTAATTACAAATTTTATTAACTTTAAACAATTTCATTGTAAATAGAAAGTTAGCTTTCAAGGTGGCTATGAGATTAACATTTGATAAACAAAACCATGCAATTCTCAAGTGTCAAAGTGATTGTTTCCTAATTTCACGGCCGTTACCATAACAACGGTCGCGAAATTGAATTTCGCGGCCTGTATTGCGGCTGCGAAATGCTTATTTCGCGTCCGGTTTCACAAAAAATAATTTGTAGAAATCTGTAGACTTATGGCCAGTTACACCAGTATTCAATTTTTTAAAAATAATAATTAAAATCAACATCTTAATACGTACAAAATATATTTCTTATATGTGTTGATTTTATTTTAATTTTTGCTTAATTCTCAATTAACTTATTAGAGCTACCGACCATTAGACAGACTTATTAAGAAAGTTTCCATTATTAATTGTGTATTGATATCTACTTCAACATTAGAAATATAAAAAATAATATGTAAAATACAAAAAAAAAACATGGACTTGGCAAAACTATTGCTGCGAGCTAAAAAGTCATTACGATTCTATATCATCAACAGATAATAGATTTTAGGATGATTATCAATGATTATGTGAATTAGTAATAATAGGTATCGATTTCATGAATTTGTAATGTTTTGGTATTTATAATTACAAATTTATACATATCATTATATTATATACAACAGAAAAAAAAGTCTCCCTATAAAGTGTTAAAACCGTATGTTCCTGAGTTTGGGAAGAAAGTATAGATACTTAAAAAATGAGAGTGTTTAATAATTCAATCTAATTCGTCTCTTAGAACTTAGAACGCGTTAGTTGCACTTTTGTTTTCCTTTGCGTTTTCTAATTAACACAGCCAACATGCAGACTTTTTCTTTTTATTTTTGTTTTCCTCCATTACCGATACTTTCTTTTATCTTTTAATAAACAGACTTTGTCTTTTTTCCAATTGAATTCAATTGGAAATGTTCTTACAATTGGATTTAAAAATGCAAAAAACTAAACAAGATTTTTTACATGCACAAAAAATGGAAATAGAAAAGTGCCAATGTAATACCTAAATCCAATTATTTAACCATACATATTTTATTATTGAAACATTAAAATCTTTATTTTAATTCCGAACATTAAAGTAATTTAAAAATATATATTATGCATTTGTAAAGAATAATATATTTTGTCTTTTATTCTAAATTATTTATATCTTCCATTGTTTGCCTTTGTTTAAATTTAATAATTTATTTAATAATTAAAAAGGAAACAATGTATATTTTTTTTCCTGAACAATTAAAGGGCGAGAATGTAACTCTGTTTAATATGTAACATTAATAGATACCTTTACAATGTACATACGGATGTATATGAATAATATAATCAATCTAATTACTGATTAAATTACCGCAATTAACAATAAACAATTAACAGCATATTACCCATAAAGCATTACGCACTATCAATATCAATACACAACAAGGTCAATGGTTAAGACATACAAATGATTAAATTTTGATCCCTCGATTTCCAAAATAATTTATAAATTATACATAATTAATAAGTATTTTTTTAACAAAATGGCTAATAAAATACTTACATAGCATAAAAAATATTACATTTAACAACCGTAATACTTATTATACTGCGTATTATGTAAGGTGTGATGGAGAGAACTGAAAGAAGTTATAACTTAAAATATATTCTGCACAATCTGTCAAAAGAATTGCACCAAAAAAATCGCCAAAGTGTCTAATCCGCATATCCGCATCTGATAGCAATCCTTCAAAAAAAATCTGATGTGGCCAGCACATAACCTCCCGTCAGATATTTTTTTTCTTTTTCTATATTAGTTATTTTTTCGCAAATTCTTTTTATATTCTTTTTTACGTATATTCTTTTGCGTCGTTGACTTTTTTTATTTTCATAATGATGTACAAATATTTTTGACAGTGGCATTCATATATTTTTGACAGTGGCGTTTATGTGTCAACTACAAACATTTGAATTTCTTGCCTTGACGTAGTTTGATTTAAGATTTATTACATCAAATTATTTTATATGCATTTCTTTATCTCTAAATCTATAGAAGATATAATAATGAATTTATATTTATCGAATAAAGAATTTAATGTTCTTTAATATAAGTATTTACATAAATTTTCGATAAATAATATTTAGATGATTTTTTTCTTGTAACTACTACTTCCGGTTGTCCAATTGTTGCCAAATCAACTCTTCCCATTATTGTTAGATTGAGGAATCTGTAGTTAAAAATGTCTTAAGTCTTATAGTATTTGAGAAATCGTGGATCCAACATCCACATACACACACACACACACACACACACACACACACACACACACACACACACACACACACACACACACACATACACATACACACGGACATCATCGTAAAAATGTTATAATCGGATTCCAGGAACCTTAAAGCGTGCTTATTCACTAAAATCTGGATTGCGATTTTTAGCATGAATTCAATGCCTCTCTTAGCGAGAGGTAAAAAGTGTTGTTTTCATTCAAACTACTGACTTTTAAATAATTCTTTATTCAAATAAATAATTGTTATTGGTCCATTTTGAAGTGCTTTGACAATTATTGCAATAAGCACATTAGAAAAGAAATTATTGCAGATTACGATACATTACAACCTTGGTTATTAAGTATGGTATATTACTTGCATACATACCACCATGTATATTTTGCACGATCGGTCATATTACAGGAATTTTATACAATTGATCGAATATTGTCAAAATTAACATTACTAAAGACACTTGTTTTCCTAAGATGATAAATTTTTTTTTCAATTAAAAGTACGTTTTTTTGACGGCTAACAGTGTGTGAAATATCACCTTTAGTGCCTTGGCAATAAAAAAATATTTTTACTGACTCTTACATAAGAGCCGCTACACAAACGCATAGGAACCATTGAAAATATGTAATCATCGATAAATCTCACTAAAAGATTACACCGTTATTTTTTTTATAAAAATTGCTCTTAATATTGAAACATTTTAAAAAATCAGCTGTTCGAAAAAACGCTAACATTTCCCCTGTGAGTCTACCATCATCTCGGCCTGCTTTTCTATAAGAGTGTACACCTCTATGTATATGAACCTGGCTGGGGGGCGAAGGGAAAGGGCGGTGAGCCTTCTTGGTGGGGGAACTAACTTGTAAATGCAAACTAAGCAGGGGACAGGGGTCTAATGATCCCAATGCTGCACGACTATAGCCCAAACAGACGCAGATAAGGATGGGACAGGAGAGTATTCCGAGTTGGGCTTTTGCACGATGTGGACTATGTTATCTATTGATTCTAACGACAAAGAAGGACGGACAAAAGGTTTAATTAGTGGGAGGAATTGGGTTTCATAATATTCACGGTTTTGAATTTGTAAAAACAGATATAAGTTATAAAAATAAAAACGAAAAAACAATTTTTGAATACCCCACAAAAATGGAATTAAATCGCTATTAAATTGTAATTTTTGTTTTGAAAATAATATTATAATAGGTGAATTATTGTAATTATGACACAGCTTGGATTCGACTAACAATTTTAAAACAGGAAGTCAGGGATGGGCTTGTAGATTACTTCACGTCGACAATGTAATAGTTTACGTGTCAAAAATGACGTAGATTTAGACATATTTAGATATATAAACCATGTAGATAATGTAGATAATAAAATTTGAATTTATTTACGGCGAAATATTAGATTAATTTAAAAGAAATCTGATGTGGCCAGCACGTTACCTTTTGTCAGTTCTATGTATTTTGTACAAATTCCAAACAGAATTTTTTTTTGCAAATGATTCCATATTTCCAGTACATTACCTTCAGTCAATTCTATGTATTTTGTACAAATTTTCATTTCATTAAAAACTTATCATCGAAATATTTGACGAAACACAATACCTTTCTTACCCAAAGGTGACGGAAGGGAAAAAAGCTTAAGATTCATATGTACCAGGGAATATAACACACGAAATATCCCTAAATTATTAATACAAACCTACAATTAGTATTAAAAATCACAAAAGTATAGACTCCCATCTTTGCAGAGAGTACATTCTCGACAACATTTTATGAAAACTATTGGAGTATCATCTAGTATATAGAGATTCTATGAGTACTACATATTATAATCATTGCCGAAATCTGCGATTAAGACTGAATACAATCCATACGTTTATAAAACAAAATAAATATCTAAAATAAAAATATTTCTGCTTTTTACTAATTGTGTTTTACAATTTACAAACAATAATTATAGTTATTTTAATAAGTACATCCTAGAAAAATTTGTCAATTTTTTATAATATGTTTGCCAAGAATAAATATAAAAACAAATTTAACGCACTTATGTATTTATTTTTGTTATTTTTAAAAACTATTGACAGATATTTAATTAGGAATACTGCAATATTAATTTTGAAGTTATTACAAATAAGTAGTACGTATATGCCGATTCTGGACTAGGCGTAACCAATAAGCAACCCACACTACGCTCTTGAGTTGCTGGTATACGTTTGATTTTATATAGGGGTAGTTCTTGTTTTTATCTCTCGCTACCCTTAGTAAGGGAAGTATAGGAATCGTGCTAAAAATCGAAAATCGAGATTTTGGCAAATAACCACGTTTTAAGGTCCCTAGAATCCGATTATAATATTTTCACGATGATGTCTGTGTGTATGTATGTGTGTATGTGTGGATCCTCCACTCTAACTCAAATACTATTATTCGAAAAATTTTGAAACCTTGTATTTCGACTTTGTTCTAATATGGAAAGAACCCATTAGATTTTGGAGTAAATCAATTAATCAGAAATGGCACTTTACTTGAAGCTCAAAATAGTTTTTCGTCGGAGAATACCTGTAAATGTTATTTTTTTGAGATTTATGTTATTATAAAAATTAAAGATTATTAAATTTTTACAGTATATTTATTGGTAAATTTATAAAATTATCTGTAATTTAAATCCCGAAGCCTACCATAAATGTCAATGTCAAAAAACTAATCATTTCAATTTAGTAATAGTAACGTTTTAAAAAGTAAATAGTAAATAGGACCATAATTATATGAAATGGAACTTAATACATTTTCCAGCATAAGTAAATAAGTATGTATATTTAAATGAATAAAAATCAAATGGCGGGATGTATAGTGTTGGCCACATCAGATTTTTTGCTACATATCTAAGGCGTCATGCAATGCATACAATAGCAACTAAGTATAACAAAAGTCTTACATAAATCAGCATCCATTTCACCAAAATCATATTACAATACAGTAAAATAGTTATTGCCATAATAAGTAATTTAGAAATGTCGGTAAAAGCTTAAATGACGTTAATGCTACGCAGTTTAAACTACGATATTAGTGACCTCTGATGTGCACTCTCCATGCCAGTAATGAGTGCCCGTGAGATGACGACTGATAAACGCTAATTTTATTTTTTTATAAATAAATATTATCACGGCATATTACCCATTGCTGGTTGTACACAGATTTCGGTAATGATGACGACATATTTTATTTACCAGGCGTCACCTCACGGGCATTCATTGCTGGCATGGAGAGTGTATAAAAGGGGCAACTTTAGTGCTATTTAAAATTCGAAATATTTCTTTTGATGTCGTCCCCAGATTCACAATCAGACACTCAGGCACGCGGCCACGAAACCTCATTATAAAAAATATTAATTAATTCATATTCCAAGAAATTATTAATGCATTTATATTATTCATTAAATCTATCTTTAGTACAGACATTTCTTAGAAAAAATTGTGGAGCCGTTTGCGTAACACCAATTGAATCTGCGCTTTGAGCGATCATATACCCATTAGCGTAGCCGATGTGTTTGTGTGTATGTACCCGTGATTGTGTGCGTGTATCACACCAGCATGAAATGAAGTAAGGCGAGGAAAACCGCTGCTTCGGTGGAAAAATCGAACGGTTCAACGCGGTCACGAAATTGGAAATTAATTCTCTTCGCAGCCGATACTTGTAGCAAAAACACCGCAGATTATTGCGGGAAATATCGCAATCTGAATCGAAATTACACTTTCGCTCACTTCTTTATTTGCTTTTGCTGGCTATCAATAGGAGCAGATATTATGAATGAGGTGGAACGATCACAGATTAATACACACAAAAAATCTAATGGAATTATTTTATTATATTTTATAAGAGACTACAATAAAACAAACATAAAACCGGAATTTAAATTGGATTACTTATGTTTGCACACCTTCACAAAAGGCAATAATTTCTTAAGGAATACATTTAACCAATCTTTACAAACAATGATCTTTAAAAATTATAATTTAATATTTTAATAATTATTTAGGATCTTTTAAACATTTGTTTTGATGACCTTCTGTCAGTTCTATGTATTTTATATAAATGTCACATAGAAAGTTCCTTGCAAATATTCTATTTTTTGTACATTACCTTAAGGCAGTTGTGTGTATTTTATACAAATTCCATACAGAAAGTTTCTAGCAATAGACCTTATATTTCCAGTAAAATTATAACAAACATACTGTCAATTGCACTTGACACTGACACATTTCAATCAGAATTTTCTTAACATAGCAGCTGTTTCCAGAGTTATAGCATATCTGGCTAATATAAGTACTTAATTTCTTTAGAATTTTTTAACTCTATATCTTTTAAATGTGAAAAATAATACTCAACATCGTTTTTCCAAGAAAAACTGTTAAAATCTTTAAATTAGAGTACTTCCGGTTGTTTAATTATAACCAAAATCTAATTAGCTCTTCATATGGATGTAACGAAGAAGAATACGAAAAAATTATAATTTTTGAAATTGTAGTATTAGTTACCGCAGGCGAAAATTTTGTCACACACACACACACACACACACATACACACACACACATACACACACACACACACACACACACACACATACATACATGTACACACATACATACAAACACACACACATATATACACAGTATGAATTCATACTTAAGACAAATATAAAATATGTGGATGATCTTTCAATAACTGATCTTTAAAAAAACATTTTTGATCTTTATAATAAAGAAACTGATGGCACTATTATTAAATTTGATATTTATAATTGTGATATTTAAAGAATGTAGTTATTACTTTTTCAGGCTGTAGTTGTAAAAAATGTGACTTCTTCGCTTACATATTTAAAAAAATACTGACAATAACGATAACCTAACGCACAAAACTCATAGAATGCCGCCCGCTTTGTACCTAGAAGACAGCTTACTTCTCTAACAATAGACAGACCTTAATAACGTTTAGATATATTTTTAAGTGTTACATGAGCGTATGCAAGTAAAATTCTTTGGTAATAATTTATTTATTTCAATGTTAGGTGAATCAGTTGATCTCGAAAAAATAATTGAGAATTATATGTATTTGTAGCAATAGCAATGTATCAGTTTATCGAATTATATTAGTTTATTATTAAGTTTCTGATTGATAATGAGAATTACCATTAATAACTTTCGGTTTCAACTATGAATACTATTTCGACATTAATTCCAAATATACAAATGTATATCTATATTATTTTGAAACTGATTTCTTTGTTGATACAAACTGAGGTACAAAGTAACAAAAACTTCACAAAATGGTAAGAAATAAAAAATGCGTTAATTTGCAAGATTAAATTATAATTTCATTTAATTCAACATTGAAAAACAACTGTTAAAATATTTACTCAACAAAAGTAAATATATGAATTTACTAAATACAAATATAATTCTGCGGTTCGCATATAAAATATCCTAGAAGATAACAGTGTAATTATACTTTTATTCGTTTCAAAGGAGCCAAAACAAATATTTCTCAAACATTCATCACCAAGGAAACCGCAAGCAGCTTAAGTTGTCCATTACAATGAAAAACATATTCATTTATAATTTTTTTTTATAAACATGTACAATAATATAACTTGCAATAAATTTATATTAAAGAAAAATTAAATAAACTACAGGAAATGAAAATTTAAAGAGAGAACATTCAATATTCATGAAATATTTTTAAACCCATAAATATACATATTAATTTTTAAATTAATAAGATAATTTTTTTGTATCATATCATTTATTACACTTTAAATCATTTAGATTATTAGAGCAAAAATTTATAGATTTAAATACTTTTTGAACTGATTTAAAAATGTTAATGAAAATGATATTGCAAAATATTCAGGTATTAATCATCATGTATATACACGGTTTAATCATACTTCGGAAAGAAAATGAAAGGGCATATAATACTGACCAAAATGAGTAAAAAAAGGCTTTATCAATATGGGTCCGATCTTCAACTGTTTATAATATATTATATATTATATAATAAAAATTAATAAATTCGTTAAGAAATGAAAATATCTTTAATATTCAATATTTGGAAAAATCAATTTTGTAGCTATGTGTATATGAATAATGTTTATTTACACCTTTATATTAGTTTTTTAAACAAACAATAAATAAAAATCTGATGTGGCCAGCACATAACCTCTCGCCAGATATTTTACCTGGTTGTACGCATAAAACGAAAAATATTTTTAAATACATATTCATGTCTCACTACAAAATAATTCTCACATATATTTGCAAAATCTATGGGATATCTTAATATAAATTATGTACAATACATACATTTTTTTATATTCAATATCCTGATATTTTCTTTTCCTACTTTCCTTTTCTTTTTCTTTATATTCGTCATTTTTTCGCAAATTCCTTTTATATTCTTTTTTACGTATATTCTTTTGCGTTGTTGACTTTTTTATTTTCATAATCTTCATAATAATGTACAAATATTATTGACAGTGGCATACAAATATTTTTGACAGTGTCAATTACAAACATTTGAATTTCTTGCCTTGAAGTAGTTTGATCTGAGAATTTTTACATGAAATTATTTTATATGCATTTCTTTATCTCTAAATCTATAGAAGATATAATAATGAATTTATATTTATCGAATAAAGAATTAAACGTTTTTTAATAAAAGTATAAATTTTCGATAAATAATATTTAGATGATTTTTTTCTTGTAACTACTACTGCCGGTTGTTCAATTGTTACCAAAATCACCTTAATCAACTATTCTCATTATTGTTAAGATTGAGTAATCCGTAGTTACAAATGTCTTAAGTCTTATAGTATTTGAGAAATCATGAATCCAACATCCACACACATCCACACATACATACGGACATCATTGTAAAAATGTTATAATCGGATTCTAGGGACCTTAAAACGTGCTTATTCACTAAAATCTGGATATGCGATTTTTATCATAAATACAATACCTCTCTTAGCGAGAGGTAAAAAACTAATACATTCATTTCAAAAACCTTCCATTTTGTGGAAGATCTAAGTAATCTCAAAAAAAGTAAAAGATAAGACTTAGAACCGAATAAAAAATCTTCATATTCCCGTGGCATAAATTAGCAAGAAAAACGTTAGAGAAAACGACATTCAACTTGAGTGAAAAATCCGGGTAATCCTTGGATCTTCGCTTAATACGCAGCAGCGTAATCCTGGCTTATATCACCCGACGATAAGATGTGCTGTTTAACTTATGCGCAGAGCTGTACTAAATGCGACAGAATGCATTTTTCTTAAAAACGTGCGCGCCGGTTCCGAAACAAGTGCGCGGATCGTTATAGAAACGCTCGAAAGTCGTGCGCATGCGTTGTCCATTGCGCACAGCTAAGAAAAACTAGCTCTACTCCTCCGAGACGTTGTAAATGGAAAAATTTACCCAAAAATGCCAAAAAACCGGAGAAAAAAAATTAAAAGAAAAGAAAACCTTTTTTCAAGGGGAGGATAATGAAGATGATAAGACTTTTTCATATTTTTTACAATATATTTAACGATAATTTTGAAAAGAATAACAACAAGATCGTATTTTTAAATGTCAAGAGTATAATAATATACAAAAACATTTTAAAAAACAACAAACAACATTATAATTTCATATGTATGTATTTAAATCTTTATATTTGAGAAATAATATTTTTAAAATCTATATCTTTTTCATTTCTTGAGTGTTTCGACAGATTGAAATAATAATAATAAAAATTATAAAAAACAGCAATATATTTCAGCGTTTAGTAAATTTTTCGAAATTTGGTTAGAGTTTTGGTAAAATATGTATTTATTAATTTTGAATATATAAGGTATTTTGCTCACACTATATACAAATAATGGACTAATTTGAACATCTGTATGTATGAATAATTTTAAAAATAATACTAATGTAAATTCAATTAACCAAATCAAACTTAATGCATAAAAAAATTGAAGAGATCTGGGCAAAAACAACCATAGTCCAAATATTGTATATATGAGTCATATATAGCGATATGTAATTTTATGGATACCAAACAGTATGTTCATTTGTTTTTTTTTGCAAAAAGTATCTGCCACAAATTATTATATTTTAAAATTTGAGCATTTCTACAAACACGTCATATAAAATATTCAATTTTTATTTAATTGCTCAACGATGTTCTATTTTTTAATAACCAGTATATAATTTTATATTTAAACATAACCTTTAAGGTTGCTAGCAAGAAAAAATGAACTAAGGTTGTTTTTGTAATTTTTATAAATGCATACAGTATGTTCATAAAGTCACCTTAGTTTCATATGAACTTAATATTTATTTAAAATTACATAAAACATATACAGGGTGATTTTTTTCAAGGTGTACATGGGAGATTAACATGGGAAATCAATGTTTTGCAAACCGTTGCAACGGAGGTTTTAACTAATGGCAATGGCTGTGGTGTCAATACAAAGATCCGAATATACCAAATACATGGAAATTATCCAATATTTTAGGCCAATAAATTCATTTTAAAAATTATTCATTTTCCTATATTAATCTCATGTACAGTTTGAAAAAAATATCACTATATATATAAACTATTATTCACGAAAGATGACTATTCAAGGTCATTTGTGAGCCGTCTGATATAATATTACTTGCAGATAACTTCATTGCATTTCGTTTGCATAGGCGTGCAACATGAAATATTTATGGACACATATTAACTGAAAAATGAGAATAATTCATTTGAAAATTATGTTTCTTTCTAAATAATGCCTTTCTGAAAGATTTATGTTCTTCACTTATGTTTTTGCAAAATACAAAAACATAGACTTAACTTATAAACCAAGGAATAATAATTTGATTTAAACGTCAACGCCACTGGGTAAATATTAGCACCAGAGGGCAGTGCAGTAGACAATTAGGTATCTGTAATTCTACGACATATGTCATTATTATTTATAGTGTGCTAGAAAGCAATGACACTATCTACGTATGTCTGTCACACTACGTAAATTAAATAGACATAGGTCAAATAATCTTTCTCTGTTGCTAAGCTACTGCTGTAAAGTGATGTGCATTATTTCTTCGAAAAAATAACCTTGAATAGTCATCTTTCGTGAATAATAGTATATATATATATATATATATATATATATATATATATATATATATATATATATATATATATGTATATATACTTAATTGTTTGTAATATTATATATTTATTTATTAAATCACATTTTTAAATTGTAATTTTAAAATAATAATAATAATAATAATAATGAAATTATTTGACAAAGTTAATTATTTTTAACAAAATATTAGTTCAACTATTGTTTACTAAATAAAAGTATAATAATGCAAACATCTGGTATACTTCATAAGTTAGATCAGTATAATTAAAGTAGAGCAATAGTAGTAGACGGTTGAGTATTTTTTGTTTTATATCATAACAAATGCATGTTCAATAGAAGTGTTTATTAAAAATGTTGGTTGCTTAGTAAAACTATACACAATATAAACACACTGCATGTGAAAGTAAAAAATAATTAGAAATTGTTTAAAACGCCTTGTATAACTTAAACAAAAGTAGTAATATTTTGATTAAAACCTACAGTAGAATATTTGCTTTGCTGTTGTTATATAAAAAAGCAACGACTCTATTCCTGAAAAAGCTATATTTCTCAGTGATATTATTTTAAAATTAACGCTAAACAGGTCAAAGTTTTCTTTGCTTAACAGTTTTAATGAGAGCGCGTTGCTTTTTTATTAAATTTAAATGCTAATTTTTAAAAAATAATGAAAAAATCTAAATTGAAAGGCTGGATGCAAGCTTGTAGTGTGCAGGATAGAGCTTTGGTTTAGCAGCTTACGCGACTGCCACCTAGCGACTAACGGCCAAACTAACCAGACCAGGGCCGGATTCAGCGGAGAGCAACAGATTGGCGTTGCATTAGAATTTCCCGAAAAAGGTACGTATTTAGTATGTAGTTCGCTTTTATGCTTATACGACATTTGAGACGAGAAAAAAAATATTATCAAAATTTTTATTTTTATATTTATTTAACAAATAAATTATTATAATAATAATATTGATTATCAGTATGAACAACAAACTGATTAAGAGTGAATAACAAGCAGTTAACTAGCATTGTTTTTTCTGTCAATCGTTTATAAATTATTTAAAAATTACTTTAAATAAACAATTTGTATAAAAGCTAAAATAATCTATACCTAAACGATAGAAGAAACGAAGGTAGTCAACTGTTTGCTAATTACCCTTTATCAATTGTTCATAGTAGTAGTCATTGTTTCAGAATAGGGTCCTCCACCATAATAGAGAATGGAGTAAAATGTTAGTTATATTAAAAGTAGATACAAAAAAAATCATGATTGAGACGAAAAAGATTTTAAAAATTGTTAGTTTTTGAAATATTTGAGATTATAATAATCTCTACATCTACGTCACAACTATTACTATCTTTCTTGCACAGCCTACTACGGAAACTAGTGCGAGAAAGACAGCCGCAGGTTTCGTAAAAAATTAAATGCAGTTGAACTAAAAAAAAATCGACTTTTTAATACTACGAATTGCTTGAGAATTAGGCGAACTTTCCTTTAAAATAATAAAAATATTAGAGTGGAAGACCCTATTGTCAATATATTACAATTTTAAAAATTGTATTGCAATATTTAATAAAAAATCTGATGTGGACACCACACGACTTCCTTGTACGCAAGACCAATATGAAGTATAGACCCAATTATAAAATTTCACGTATTTGACGTAATTTGACATTAACATCTATTTTTTATTTTTTTGTTATTTTTTGTCCTAATCCATCATAGCAAGCTTCATTACAAAAACCAAAAAGTACATATGATTTAAATATAGATATCTCGCTTATACAAAGGGCTAATTTAATAATACTTGATGTGCTAGACGCAAAATTTAATTCTCTAAAACTCTTATTTGAAGCATTCATTTCTAAAATCAAAACGAAACCATTTTATTCAAGAAAAACTGTTAACAACTTCAGGTAATATATCACTTCCGGTTAGCCTGTTTTAACCAAAATCTACTATGTTATTCCAATTGACATAAAAGTCTTACATACCAAATTTGAAAAGTTTTGGATTATATTTTAAAATAGTTTTTCATTAAAATCTATTATATGCTTCAAGTAAAGTACCATTTCTTGAAATTATGTAATGACCAAAAAGTGAGGTGCACAACTAGATGTTATAGAAGTCCTAAGTACAAATTTTAAACTTTCTACGGTTTACCGTTTTTGAGTTATGCGAGATACGTCCGTACGTACGTACAGACGTTACGACGAAATTAGTCAAAATAGATTCAGGGATGGTCAAAATGGATATTTCCGTTGAAATTTTTCGCGATTACAATACTACCTTTACTTCGTACAAGGAAGTAAAAACTGTCAAATCATTTTAATTGAAAAAAAGTAATTATATGTCTATTTAAAATTTATTATTATTTAAAATAAGATTCATTTTATTTATTATTACTTGTCATAAAATATTAAGGCATTGCTTTTCTATTCCTAAATATATTTTACTACGGTATAGAATTTTTGTTTTATATTTTTTAAATTTACATTATAAATATTTGAATACCTGAAGGATATTTTATCAAAAAACTTTTCAAAACACATCTTTATGGTTATATTTATTGAAAAGGATGATGCTATATTTTAATTACATAGTTTCAAATATTTTAAAAATAAGTAATATTTTCAATTACGATTTAAGTCTAAAATTCATTTTAATGCAGATTACAAATTTAATACATTTGTTATCATTCAAATAAATATTACAATTATTTAATTATTATTTAATATAATACATATTATATATTTTGGGAATATTTAAAAGTAAAAACCACATATTTGTTTGGTCATGTGTAAAAATATAATTATAAATTATAATTAGTGCAATATTAAACTAAAACATTTAAATCTAATACGTATACATCGTTAATTATTATGCACTTATTTATACATTTATTTTATATTTTTATGCATAATTTTAATTTAATATATTTTGTTTGGACTGTGAATATTATTTTGACTTTTATTTTGTTTTTTATTATTATTATTTTTTTTTAATCCTGGAGATAATTTTAATGACCATAGTCGTAAATTCATGTCTAGTATCCACGATTGAAATCTTGTGGTAATATTCGCAGTTCAATCCACGTCTCGAAAGTGAGCGTGAGCGTGAGTCACGCTACGTATCACGCGCGTATGTATTATCATGCTTTGTATGCGAAATAAAGGTTTTATGGCTATTAAATGCTTTTGTTTGTGCTTTTTTATGCTTTTTTCTCTGCTTATTATTTGTTATGCCTTTTGCTTTTTATGCTTTTATTTATCAGGCTTCATAGGAAAATGCTTTCCCAGCTACTTGAGGTATGTACGAGCTTTATTTGTATTTATTTGTAAGCTTTTTCACAATTTATTACTACAGTTAATGCTAATTATAACAGAGATTTTTTTTGTTTGTTTATGTATTCGATATATCTATTAATCTACATACGAATATTTTCCAATGAAAAATGTATTGATGTTTTATATTTTATAATTGAGAAATTTTTATTAAATTGGAATTATCTGATAGTTTCCTAAAGTTTCTAACATAATATTTTATTAATAAAAAAACAATTTATATTATTATAAAATATTAATCTCAATAAGATGTAACAAATATTTTTTTATAACATTACAAACAATTTTAATTTTTTTTTTCGGTTTCGGTTTTTTTATAGGTGCATTCACAAATGAAATTTCGGTTTAGATTTATGGTTTGTACTTATATATATTATGTAATGACTCCATTCACACTTCAGAATTTAGGGTCTCTAAATCCAAATCATAAAGCTAAACATTGCAAGGTCCAAACTTTAGGTTTATGATTTAGTTTGACGTCACAAACTTCACCAATGAAAACGAGTCTGAAATGATATAGATATATAAACCCATCATTATTTAGTATCCACTTGGTGGATTCGGCTTTTTAAAATAATGCGAGAAGAACATGGAGACTGTCATAACTTAATTGCTGAAATATAACCAATAATGCCAAGCGATTGACAGTTTCATAGCGTTCGGGTGTCTCGTTGAGTACTGCTCTACCGATATTTTAATCTTGTTTTTGAAGCATTAACACAGATTTCTGTACATATCAAAACTAATTTTTAGGTAATTTAAACTTACATTTATGAATGATTTACTTAAACCTAAACAAAAACTATAAACCTAATTTTCATTTGTGAATGCATCGTTAGAGTTTATAAACGCATTGAAAACACGTGGTTAAGAAAATCTATAAACGAACTTTTTTAAGGCGATTTTTGTTTACTACAACTAGTATGACTACTTTCAGTGATGACAGATGGATGACATAACTTCAAAGTGCTGTCAGACAATAATGTATTTTTTCTGACCAATATAGCTGACAAAAAACACCAAGTAATATGTTTGACGTTGCCTGTTTTAAAAATATAATAGTATAAAATTAAATAAATAAAAAAATAGCATAAAAAACAATATTCATATGGCTTGTTATTGCAATCGTCCTTTGGAAAACTTGGACTCATATATTAACAGATTGCCTTACGAAACTTGTTTTTAATATATTATTATATTTTCAAATATTTTTTTTATAAATATGAATTTATATTCTTTTTTGTTATTATATTAAAATAAAAAAATACATGTTAAAAAAGTAAGAATATAAACATCAGTACTTAAAACTTTACTTACGAAAAATACATCTGTAAGTTAGAGTAAATAATTAAATAAATGATTCATAAAATAAAAAAAAATATTTATCTATGAGTGTGTAAGATAAAGATAAAGGTAAGTTTTAAAATATATTATAATGTTTATATTGTCACAAAAATAGCAACTATATTTACAATCTTTTTTTTAAATATATAACACCAATTTAATAATATGTAGGTACTAACTTTTAAACTATTTTTATTGGCAAAATTAGGCGTTATACATTAATAATACTATTTTATAATATAATTAAATACAAAGTTATATATATATATATATATATATATATATATATATATATATATATATATATATATATATTAAAGTTTTTAATATTTAAATAGTGAAGATAAATTAAAAATTGAAGGATGTTCTTTTAAATTAATGCATATTTAATTTCATTAGGAATACTCCAAATATTGTATATATCAATAAACAATAAATTTACTTCACAAAAGATTGTGAAACTGAGGCTTAAAAGTATACAATAATAAAGTCTGAAAGTACAGTGTACATACTGTATCTGTTTCATGCATAGGTAATCACATGTAAACAAAGAAGTAAAGTTTTATAAATTCAATTTCAGCTTCTTTCACGTCATATCATTAACTAACTTTTTAATTAAAACTTTATACATATTCAAGTTATTATCCCCATCTGAGCTAATTAA
>OY720464.1:36898152-36918152 GCA_963082715.1 Harpalus rubripes
AAAATATAAAAACAGGATTATTGTACATTTATTTAATTTTATAATTTTTCCAAGTCTCCGTAACATTAATACAAAGCTTTTGAAAGCTTATTCCAGAGAAAATTCCAAAAGCTCTGGCAATATTTTAAAGAAAAAACTGTCAGAAATATATTTGACACAAAACAAATTATAGCAATTACATACACAGAGAAGAAAATTATAATAAAGATTAACATTCACATATTGCAGAAGTCGGAGGTATACGCGTACCTCAGCCAAGAGGAGGGGCATTAATCAAGCTCTTTAAACAATTCTGGCAAACAAAACAACAATAACACCAGCCAACTTAATTCCTGCAATTTGCAAAACAAACCCGGTGCCTGGCAAGACCGCAAAAAACAAATTCGGGCACAAGGAGTAAAAACGACAATTTGTAAACCGGTAAAATTAAAATCCACCGCCATGTTACCCCCCAGCCAAAATGGCGTCGTGCAATAAATAGCGAAGAAAAACTCGCCTGCTCGTTTGCGGCAAAAACGCGCCCGTCATTTTTCACCGTAACAAAAGACAATCACGCCAACATGGCCGCCCATGGCCGCCTTAGTAAAGAGAGAAATTAAGAGCATGTGATTTATGCATGTGGGTTTTTTCTATTTTTAATTAACAGTAGTGCGAAAGCGGATCCATCATTCGTCTTCCGTTGCTGTTAACTGAATTTCCGACCCGAAGATATATTTAGGTTAATCTGTCAACATTTGTTTTACACCGAATTGCTGTTACTTTTATATTGAACATCTGGATTCTTGCAAATTTTACTTCTGCCAAACATTTTTCATTTGTGATTTAATATCTTGCAATAATCTTTCATTTTATCAGCACAATATATACTATATTATTGATGCTAGAATCTAGCACTCTTAACGGATTTTTGGTGACATTTTGTTATTTATGTTGGTAATGGCCATAATAAATTATTAATCGCTGTTATAGGCATAGGATCTACACTATTATTCACGAAAGATGACTATTCAAGGTCATTTGTTCGAAGAAAGAATTCATAACACTTTACAACAGTAGCTTAGCAACTTTTTGTATTAGAAAGAGAAAGATTATTTGACCTATGTCTATTTAATTTATGTGGTGTGACAGATATACGTAAATAGTGCCATTACTTTCTAACACACTATAAATAGTAATGACATATGTCGTAGAATTACAGATACCTAATTATCTACTACACTGCCCTCTGTGCTAATATTTACCCAGTGGCGTTGACGTTTAAATCAAATTATTATTCCTTGGTTTATAATTTAAGTCTATGTTTTTGTATTTTGCAAAAACATACGTGACGAACATAAATCTTTCAGAAAGGCATTATTTAGAAAGAAACATAATTTTCAAATGAACTATTATTATTTTTTCAGGTAAAATGTGTCCATAAATATTTCATGTTGCACGCCTATGCAAACGAAATGCAATGAAGTTATCTGCAATTAATATTATATCAGACAGCTCACAAATGACCTTGAATAGTAATCTCTCGTGAATAATAGTTTAGAGAAAAAATGCGCCGCAGGCGAAATTATTTTTCATTCAAGGTCAAATACCTTATAATTGAAAGTTATATTTTTTAAGGCATGTGCAGCTGCATGTTTTTCCCCTTTCATGTAAAATAAATTGCCAGACCACAAAACAGTTGACGCAATGTGATCTTTACGTATGTTAGTAGTACTAGTAAAAAGTATGCACGACCAGCAAAATAATTTATTAAGTACTTTACTGCCGACAAGCCAGTTATATTTATCATAGCAGATGTTAGTTGCATCTTGCCTCCTTCTCCAATATTTATTAATGATGTACTAAGATCAGAATAAAGCAGAGATGGTCTGTTTGTTTTTATTCTTCGACAAACAGTTTATCTTCATAAGATAATCGATGAAATGGATTTTTGTTAATTAAAAAAATAATATCTTCAGAATTATTCCTTATATTATTATCATTTAATTCGAAGTTCTTTTCTTTTAAAGTCCCAGTCGAAGCCATTACACTTGTTTTGTTTTCAACTAAAATTCAAAATACAAAAACCCTACGTAGGTAAACTATAAAAACTACGAGAAAATAATATAAAATACTTGTTACAGAAGTATATTCAAGCACTCTTTCTTTTGTGCACTCGCTGCTACGCGCTCGTATCCGAATTTCAAATTCATGCTGGAATAGGTTGCTTTCAGTAACTTATGTTATAATATAATAATCCAATACCAATTTCTATTTTTGTTGAAAACATGAAATTTAATTCATATATATATATATATATATATATATATATATATATATATATATATATATATATATATATATATATATATATATACATTAAGACTCTAGGTATTTCATTACCCATTTCTGGGTGTGCCAAACTCCTTAACTTTGGAACGAAGTCCAAGGTTAAATTTAATTATAATTTTGAAATGATCCATATTGTTGTTTGATTTCCGGAATAATTATTCTAATTCAAAATCATTTGTTATAAGAATGGCGTTATTCAATTCTGTAATAATACCATATACAAAATACATACAAGAGATAACAAATTTTAATTTTACATCACACGGATAATCTGCTTATAATATAGCAACAAAAAGTTTATATTTTGTATTTCGAATTCATGAAATTATTTCAACAATAAAGACGATGATTTCAAAATATTTCTCCATACATTTTAAAATTTATCTTATTATATCTGATCCTATGTATGGTACGACGCGAATGAAAGATGACGTTTAAATTATTTTATAGAAGTGGTTTATTTTGAAATATTCAGGTATGAAATTTTTGCATGAACCCATTTGAATACTGGACTAGGAAAGCACAGAAATACATTACTATGTTTGGCTGAAAATAGATGGCCGACTAGGGTAACTAAATATCAAAACAGGGGTGTGTTTAAAATATTTTAAACATTTTTCGTTTATGTTGTTTATAACAAAATATTTTGATCTTTAAAATATTTAGTTTGGCAATTCTATGAAATAGGATTATTTTTAATTTGCTCAAACAGTAATTCCGACTCGAGGGTTGCTTACACCTGACACGAACGAACTAGAATTTGTGGTATTAAATTTTTTAAATACATCCCTGAATCCTATTGCTAAGGTCATTTTAAATGCCTCTTGGTATTGAGTACAATTCTAATCTTCTGTAACGGAATACATAAGGATCAGTTTCCTTTCAATTCAAATATAGGAAAATGTTTTCAAATGAATCCATATCTATTAAATAATCTAAACGTCAACTTTCATTCGCTAGTCATACTATATCTACTTTTATCATTTAGAGCAAGATATTGCATAATTATATAACAGAAGATATATGGGACTTACATTTTTTAAATTCGAATCACAGCAAACCGTCTTGAAGTTTTCCTGGAACAATACGAAATGAATTAATTTTCAAAACACATTAACAGTAGGGAAGCAAAATAATTAATTTAAAAACTAAATATGTTATTTTTATAAACAGTAGCATATCGGGTGTAACAATTTTTTTTTTGAGAAAAAGTGTTATGTTAATAGCTACTACAAGTAAGTAATAAATAAAATTTTAAACTATTCGGTAAATACATTATTCAGTTCTCCATTTACTGCATATGACGAGAAGCGCGCTCCCGATTTTGAAATTCATAAAAAATTACCGTCTGTATTACCGTTGAACACTGTGCAAAATATTCCTCCCCTAAATTTCTTGAAACTGAAAATCGCGCACCCTCGAATGTATAAAAATATAAAAGACATAATGATCCCCATTTCAAGACCAGGTCTCCCGCTTCCCTCTGAAATTCCGCTCAAATTGATTCTCGCACCCCCTCGGGTTAGGGCTGGCGTGGTGGCACAGGCGCTCGCGCGCGAGCGCGCATCTAGCATATTTTTTCAGCGAGTGTGCAGCCCGTGGCGGTAAATAATGTTCTGTAGCCCTGAGCCCTTCGCTTGGAACGCTCGCACTGGCACGACAAAATGGCCGCCGCCATGCAAACAAATTGCGAGGGACGTGAGTCAGTTGTTTGATCTAAGAGCGGGAGAGATAAGAGAGAGATGGATGATATAGTTCTGGGTTTGAATTTGGGGGTTCGCGAACACCACTCAAATGTTGCGAATGCATAATGCTCACAACAAACTATCGAATTTAATAAAGAAAAAGATAAAGATGATAAAGATTAGCAAATATTTAAGCGATATTACTAATTCAATTTCATATTTATTTTACATAATTAGTTTTGTTTTTCAAATTATTAATACAGCCGAGGGCTTATGTATAATACCGAGCGGCGAAGCCTCGAGGTGTGATACAGCGCGAAGCTGTGATAAAACTCCCACTACGTATTTACGTAACTGTTTAACTATAATAGACAAGTTCGCACCAATAGCACTGTCTTCCATGTATTTGCAGTCGTATAACTATAATAAAGAGACGAAACACTAAATTCTGGCCACCAAATTATTTCAATACGAACATAATGCTTATTCATTTACGGTCACCAGAAAATGTGATAAGTTAGTAAATAATTATTTACCTCTAAAATATCCAATTTATTATCAAATTATGATCTGCAAACTATCTGTTAACACATTTTGTCATCAGTAAAACGAATTAAACATTAAAAGATTATTTTTGTAACTAAAAGTACCTACACTTTTTCATTAAATATATGCAACTATTTAAGTAATATTAACCGATCGCTCCGCTTCTCTCACTGTTGACTCCCATCGTCGTTTAATATAACATCCTTTACTTTTTAGGAGCGACAAGAGTTTTATTAACCGTGGTTTTAACTGGGGTAAATTAGAGGATGAAATATTGGAGAAAACTAATTCTACGCAATATCGATTTTGTCTTTATTTTTGCATTTCCTCGCTCTGGGAACGATACTAATCTACTCTAGATAGACTCAAAAAATATAGTGAATTCATATAATTTTCACATTTACGTGTTCTATGTATGAATTAGCGTTGACTCCACTCCTTGTACGGTGCATTTTTCATTGAATTTATGAATCAAAGCAATAAAGTTACAAATATTTTTTATTGTGAGATTCTCGCGAGAATCTCGTGAGATTTCTCGCTTCTCGCAGTTGTTATATCGATCTCGCCTTGAATTTTAAACTGCAATCTCGCTCTCGTTCTCGTCTCACATAATGCAACGAGACGAAACGAGATGCGAGAGTACTCTCGCCTCGTCGTGCATCACTACTATTTATAAATCAATTAGTTATTACCTTTAATATTATAAATATTTTTGACAGCTCTATTAAAATTTGTTTATCCTACTTTATTATGGAGATCTATGATAATGTTGCTAGGCAACCTCTACATAAACATTTCTAACCCGTGGGGTGAAAGTGAAATCTATTATTACCCATTCAAGAGATTGTCATTACAGTTAGGAATGACGTATTTCCCAACCTGTAAAAGGTTAGGAATCGACATATTACTACAATGATTGTGAATAAAAAATCTTTCAGAACTGATAACACAACAACAATAATACAACCTTTGTTTTATTTAGAAGTATTAGGGTACATCAACTGCTACGGTCATTAGTACCCGGTTCAGTGCATACAACCTTTTATTTTATGTTATGTATACTTTATAAAAACCCTACGTTTCGGCAGAATACGCTGCTGCCTTCTTAAGGGAAACATAAATATACAGAACAGAAACTAAAAGTATGTATTATTATTGATGCCTTTTTATTTATTCTCTAAATTCACAGAATATTTAAAAAAAAATTAAAGAAAAATGTAAATAAAACAAATTGACACACACCAATGGATATGTTAATTTTTAAAATTTGATTTTATATAGTAATAATTGAGAAATTGTATTCCCGTATATCAAAATTATTTATTCTAGTTTGAATATAGAATACTTTTAATTTAATATTTTACAAAACACAACGTACCTACAGCCTTTTAGAAACTACGAATATTAAATTTCAAATTACTTGAAATAAAAACGTATATTAATTAAACTGCGTACACATGATATTTGAAATAAACTTACTCAAATTTATTTGCAATAAAATTTTGTTGAATTTATATTCTCATTTTGGTTGAAATAAAAAAACTTGATTGAAAAGTCAAGCTTTCTTTATTGTTATTGGGATATGACCACGTTTTAAGGTCCCTACAATCCAATTTTAACATTTTCACGATGAAGTCTGTCTGTATGTGTTTGTGGATCCTCGAGTCTAACTCAAATACTATCATTCAGAAAATTTTGAAACCTTGTATTTCTACCTTATTCTAGAATGGAAAGAAGAAGAAGAAGGCACTTTACGTGATGCCCAAATATTTTTTAAATTAAATTATCTACAAGTTTGCATTAATACTTTTTCTATATATTTTATGGATAAATTTATAAAATTATCTATAATTTAAATCCCGGAGCCTACGCCTTAAACAAACACAACTCCTTGGTTGCACAGTTTATATCTCAAATGTATGTATTTGACAGATAAATATCACTCTCAAAGAACTAATCATTTCAAATTAATAATAGTAACGTTTTAAAAAGAAAATAGTAAATAGAACCATAGTTATATGGAATTGAACTTAATACAGTTTCCAGCATAAGTAAATATGTAAGTATGTATCTTTTAATTAATAAAAATTAAATGGCGGGAGGTAAAGTGTTGGCCACATCAGACTTTTTTACTTGTGGACTTGTGGATTGTTTCAATGTAGTAATTTTCAATATTTAATAATTTTGTACACAAAAACTATGCATCGTACAGAAATTTGACCCATTGGAAGGTCTTTGAAGACAATAATTTCCTAAAATTAGTATGACATATTCTGATTATAGTACGCTTATTAATGCTAGAAGAAGCTTCATTCTGAAACGATTTTTAGTGACATTTTGTTATTTGGAATAAAATACAAAATATGTAGTCAACGAACATCAATGTAACCCATCCAAAATTACAAACTCGTGTTTGAATAGGTAACCTTCTGTAACTTATGCTTTCATATACTATTCTGTGAAGTATAAATGATAAAAGCATCTTCACATGTCAAATAAAAATCATAATGTAAAAGACATATAAATTATAAGAGAGCAACATTAAAATACCATAAAAATTGTAATGTTTTCCCAAGCAGAAGCACATCCATCAGAAGTCACAATTACACTGTACTTTTATCAGTCCACGTGTACTAATTAAAACCGTCTTTGTGAAAAAACCAAACGGCTAAACCTTTGAGAATGAAATTAGATATGCGCCCACTCTTTGTAATTTATGCAACGGTTTCTTTTGTGAAACTCTATCGCGGGTTGGATGCGGCAGGTAGGAAGCTTCAGGAGATAGTGTTTTGTTAATATGCGTTGACTGAATAATTAACACTATTCTTTTGTCTTCCACACTGTTGTGTTGTTTATACCTGGTTGCAGCCACTGTCTTTTTGTGGGAACAAGACAGCGTCATATTTTGTTGAAGCGAAAAAAGAAAACAGCATCTGCGAATAGTGCCCAGGAAAATTTATAAACAACATTGTATAATGTCAGGAAGCATATTTCAAATATTACGAGAATAGCACGTTTATCAGAAATACCAGTTTTGCATATTTGGGAGTACCCCAAGGCTTATATTTTGGGCTATTTGAATATTAGAATCCAAATTAGAATCGGTAATCTAACGCAGACGTCTAAGCGTCTCAACATATATAAAATATTTTGCCACTTTAGCAACAGAAGAATCTCCATAGTAACAGACCGCCACGCCGCACTAAAAACACTGTGAGACAGAATCTGGACTTGTTCTAGAGTGCATCCACAGATTAAATGCGCTAGGCGCGAGGAACTAATTGAAATTAATATGGGTACCCGGGCATTCAGACATCGAAAGAAACCAGGTAGCAGATAGTCTGGCTAAGAAGGGGATAAGTTTTCCTTTCACAGGACCAGAACCGGCTTTCGGAATCTCAGCGGAGACAGTTAAGCTGGAAATAAAAACATTGCTGAATCAATGGCACAAGAATCACTGGTTGGAGTGACCAGGGCATAGACACTCAAAGCTCTTCCTAAATGAACCAACCAAGAAAAGAATGGAACGTTTACTCCTAATGAGCAAACAAGACGTTAGATTAATAACAGGACTCCTAACCGGACACTGTCTACTAAACAAACACCTACACACGATGGGACTAACACAAGAACCAATATGCAAGGGGTGTGGTGAAGAGGAAGAAACCCCTCAGCACCTTATATGTCATTGTGAAGCCTTTACGAGCAGCAGATATAATATCCTGGGGGCAGAAAAGATACAGCAGGATATACTAAAAGATTTAGATCTGAAGAAAACCCTGGAGTTTATTAAACAAACAGGACTCCTAGAATAGGAGTAAATCTTGAGGGTACAATAGATCTACAGGTCGCAGTACAGGGATCCACAAGACTCCACCTCATGTAATATAATAAACCCACGAGTCGGAATTACTGTTAGAGGAAAGATCAAAATATTTTGTTATAATCAACATGAACGAAAAATGTTTAAAATATTTTTAACGCACCCCTGTTTTGATATTCAGTTACCGTAGTCGACCATCAATTTTCAGCCAGACATAGTGATGTATCTCTGTGCTTTCCTATTCCAATATTTAAAAGGGTTCATGCAAAAATTTCATACCGGAACACTTCGTACAATTCTATTCTTCTCTAGGGTTTCAAAAGAAACCACATCTATTAAATAATAGGCTACTTGCGTGGTACTGAAAATCTGATATCCATGACTAAATACCTAAAGTAAAGTTGTAAACGTATGTAAAAATATAAATTTTATTTAAAAAAAAATTATGTTTTTTAATAAATTATGAAAGAAGATTTTCTTTGACGTCATTATTTTGAACTGGAGAAAGGGCTGCATATTAAAAATGTAACCTGTAGATGGCGAGCGAGTGCAAGCTTTAATTTGATTTTGACATTAGTTCATTTTTCTGTCAGTGTCTCTCTTCTTTATTATTTACAATTTGCGTGGTTTCTGTTACTTTTATTATGTATTTCGATTTGTTAAGCAGGATTTTGAAAGATTTTAACTTAGCTTATACTCATACAAGATTAAAATAACAAACGTAAATATTAACCTCCAAACTATTATTCAACGTCAAACAGATGATCTGTCATGTTTAATTTACTCGCACATTCCGTTGCTATTGATGGTACCGATGTTATTGCTTTACGGCCATTCATTGGTTCGGCGTAATCCTACGTCATACATGGCGGTAATTTAAATATTAAAATTTCACTAATTTTTTTCTGGCCAATTAATGAAAATTTTGCCACAAAAAATATAGGTAGCAAGTTTTTATCGTCTCTTCAAAAATATTAAATAAAAAAATGGCACGCAAGTAGCCCATTTAAACGTCAACTTTCATTCGCTAGTCATACCATAAGATTATTTTACTAAACAGAGTAGGCAGGGAATCCATTCAATGCATATCTTTATTTAAAATGAGCGGTAGAAATAATGGCCGGCGACATTCAATATAAAGCAAAAACAGTGAAAATTATTGTTGGACAAAACAAACTCAATTTTTGCAGTACTAGTACCTCAATAAAGAATGTTTATTTTATTTTGTAGATACATCGAACTTAGATTAATCTTTAAATTATGGTATCTAGGTTAAAAAGTCATAATCATAAAATGTACTTTTATTCGTACATTCAGCTTTTATGTAGCTCCAATAAAATTTCATTGGTCGAGATACAAAAAGCAATAAAAATATTTAAATATTAATTTAATTTCATGCCGTCTATAAAGAAACATCCCGCAAAGTGTTGCCATCATTATACAAAAAAGAACCGCCCGAAACAAAATAAAATAGACAACACCGTTTGAGAAAATAAACACGCGATTTGATACGACAAACAAAAAAGAGAATAAAAAAAATAAACACAACAAAACAGCAACGGAAAAAAGTGTAGAATCAACATATCGTTCGGTAGCGTTCACCAATATGAATACAATCATTAAATGTTAGTTTAACGCTACAACTATCAAAATATATCGGGCTGGCGCGAGGTTACAGTATTTCGTTCCATAATTACATATTTAGTGTGAATGATCACCTAATTAGTGCTAAGTGGCTGATGCGTGTGAATAATTCGAAAATGGATTAATTTGTTGATATCAAGAGGGAAAGTGATTGCTAATTTACGGTGTACAACAAATTGTTCAACCTATTGACACTATGTATAGATACACTGCATAGTTGAGCAACCGTCAATAGGTACCTAGTTTCCATGGTGATGTAAGCAACGTTTGTCACGTGGGCGATTGTTCTCTAATTTTAAACATTACACAAAAATAAAATAAAAAAATCTGATGTGGCCAGCACATTACCTCCCGTCAGTTCTATGTATATTGCACAAATTCCACAAAGAAATTTTTTTGCAAATGATTACATTTTTCCAGTACATTACCTTCACTCAGTTCTATGTATTTTGTACAAATTCCATACAGCCAGTTTCTTGTAAGAGATTCTATATATTTCCAATCTAATTATAACACAAATATACTATGTCAATTGCACTTGACACAGACATTTGTCGATCACAATTTTCTTAATAGTTTCCATGGTTTTAGCACAACTGGCTGCTTTATGAAATTGAATTTCTTAATAATTTTTACCTTCCGTCACCTTTAGGTAAGGAAGGTATTGTCTTTGGTCAAAAAATTCGACGATAAGTTTTTAATGAATAAGCATGTTTTAGGGCCCCTAGAATACGATTTTACTATTTTTACGATGATGTCTGTATGTATGTATGTATGTATGTATGTATGTATGTATGTATGTATGTAGGTATGTATGTATGTGTGTGTGTGTGTATGTGTGTGTGTGTGTGTATATGTGTGTGTGTGACGATTTTTTTGGATCGCATAACTCCAATACCACCTTTCCAAAAATTATAATTTTTGCGTATTCCTTTTCTTTAGATCCATATAAAACGCTGATTAGATTTTGGTTATAATTGGTCGACCGAAAGTATCCTAATTTGAAGGTTTAGCAGTTTTTCTTTAAAAAATGCTGTTAAATATCACTTTTTCACATTTAATGTTATTATAAATATTTAAGAATATGTTATTCTCTATACGATTTGATTACATTTTATACTTCATATTAAATGGATACAGAGTTAAAAAATTATAAAGAAATTTAATTTGATAATTTCACAAAGCAGCCATTTGTACTATAAACAGGAAACATCTACTACATTAAGAAAATTCTGATTGACAATGTCAGTGTCAAAGTGCAATTCACATAAAATGTATAAAAGTAATCAAATCGTATAAAGAATAAAATATTCTTTAATATTTATAATAACATAAAATGTATAAAAAATTATATTTAACAGCGTTTTTTCAAGAAAACTGTTATAATGATTTTTTTAAAATAAATTATTTTTCGATTTTAATCACAGTTGTATATAATTTATGTAATTCAAATTTTTTGTCGTGTTAATAAGAAAACTTTCAAACTGAAAATTGACATTTTGTAAATCGATTACAAATTTAATTGATCTACAAAATTACAAACTTTTGTGACTTCGTCATACGTACATGGAGTTTGACAGAAATTTAATAATAATAAACTTTATAGAAGCAATTCTATTATAGAACATGAAATTAACTGTAAAAGTAATTTGACAAAACAGAGCAATAAAAGTTTTCATTCGTCATAAATAAATAAATAATTCTGAACAAAATAACTTTTTTCAAAATTTTAATTTAATCCTTCACAATTTTGTCTTGTATTCTTATATATATATATATATATATATATATATATATATATATATATATATATATATATATATATATATATATATATATACAATGTTCTTGTTATTTAAATTATAGAAGTCACCACAGTCTTTATCAGACTGATCAGCCATTTTTATTATTTTTTAAGACACAAATGACTTGACGTCTATCAACGATGATGGTTTTTATTATTATTTCGTCAATATTGTATAAACCACGCGAGTTAAAAATGTTTATTCACTCGTCCTACGAGCTCGTGGTTTATACTTTCTTTGTATGAATAAACATTATCTTAACTCACTCGTTGTATAAATATCTATTAATAAATTGTTAATTAATAGTGAATAAATTTATGCTGTAACATTGATGTGAAATATGCGAACCAAACATCTAAATGTTGTTTATAGTATTACACTGGATTAAAATTAGGTTTGTTGGTCTAAATTAAATCATACAAGTCTATTATCGATTATTTATTTGTACCACTATCAATGACTAATGATTCCATGGCAAACAGGATTTAAATTTGAATTGTTCAACAATATTAACATTGGACATTTAATCTTAGATAGAGTACAAAATACAATATCAATATCTAGCAAACAATATAGAAAACTAACAAGTAAAATATTATTCACGAAAGATGACTATTCAAAGTGATTTATGAACCGTCTGATATAATATTACTTGCAGATAACATCATTGCATTTCGTACCCGTAGGCGTGCAACGCGAAATATTTATGAATACATTTTAACTGAAAAAATAAATGTACTTTATTTGAATTTTTTTTCTCAAAGTTTTACCTTCTTCTGCTACGTTTTTGCATAACACAGAAATATAGTCTTGACGTAAACCATAAAATAATAATTTGATTTAAATATCAACGTCACTAGATAATCATTAGTACAGATGGCAGTGTAGTAGATAATTACATGTCTGTAACTCTACAACATACGTCACTGCTATTTTTAGTGTGTTAGAAAGTAATGGCACTATTTACGTATATCTGTCACACCACATAAATTAAATAGACATACGTCAAATAACCATTCTCTTTCTAATACAAAATATTGCTAAGCTACTGCTATAAAGTGCTGTGTATTCTTTCTTCGAACAAGTGACCTTGAATAGTCATTTTTCGTGATTAATAGTATATTAATAATAGTCGGAGAAAATATTTATTTATAGCAGGGACGTGACAGATTACATTTATTTTTAATTTTTGCTTAAAAGAGGACAAAAATATTACTATTTGTTGTTTATGAGTTTTAGGCAAAATTTTGTTAAGATTCTCGTTTTCTTTTATAGTACCCATTTATGTTTATTTATAATGAATGACTCTGGCTGTCAAAATAAGTATGAAATTATCTTAAACCTTCATTGCACATCTGCAATTCAAAAGATTACACTCTCTACACATTGTCTATATTTATTTACATTGTTTACGTATGTGTGTGTGTGTGTGTGTATGTGTGTGTGTGTGTGTGTGTGTGTGTGCGTGCGTGCGTGCATGCGCGCGTGCGTGTCTGTGTGTGACAAAATTTTCGCCTGCGTAACTCTAATACTATAATTCCAAAAAATATAATTCTTTCGTATTCTTCTTTGTTACATCCATATGAAGAGCTGATTAGATTTTCGTTATAATTGGTCAACCGGAAGTATCCTCGTTTCAGGATTTAACAGTTTTTCTTGAAAAAACGATATTAAATATCATTTTTCCACAATTGATGTTATTATAAATATTAAAGAATATTCTATTCTCTATACGATTTGTCTAAATTTTATACTTCATATTAAATGGATACAGAGTTAAAAAATTATAAAGAAATTAAATTAGCCAGCGATGCTATAACTTTGGAAACAGTTGCTATATTAAAAAATCTGATGTGACCAGCACATTACCTTCCGTCAGTTCTATGTATTTTGTATATATGTCATACAGAAAGTTCCTTGCAAAAGATTATATTTCCTGTACATTACCTTAAGGCAGTTGTATGTATTTTATACAAATTCCATACAGAAAGTTTCTAACAAAAGATCCTATATTTCCAGTAAAATTATAACATAAACATACTGTCAACTGCACTTGACACTGACACCTTTCAATCAGAATTTTCTTAATGTAGCAGCTGTTTCCAGAGTTATAGCAAAGCTGACTAATTTATATGATATTTAATTTCTTTATGATTTTTTAACTCTATATCCATTTAATATGAAGTATAAAATGCATTAAAATCGTGTAGAGAATAAATAATTCTTTAATATTTATAATAACATTAGATGTGAAAAAATGATATTTAACATCGTTTTTTCAAGAAAAACTGTTAAAATCTTCAAATAAGGGTACTTCCGGTTGACCAATTATAACCAAAATCTAATCAGCTCTTCACATGGATTTAACGAAGAGGAATACGAAAGAATTATAATTTTTGGAATTGTAGTATTAGAGTTATCGCATTAGAAAATTTTATCACACACAGACACACACACACACACACACACACACACACACACACACACACACACACACACACACACACACACATACATACACACACACATACAGACATCATCGTAAAAATAGTAAAATCGTATTCTAGGGACCCTAAAACGTGCTTATTCATCAAAAACTCACCACCGAATTTTTTGACCAAAGACAGTACCTTCCTTACCAAAAGGTGACGGAAGGTAAAAATTTCATTCTGATTGAAACGATTAAAAGATGTCAGTGTCAAGTGCAATTGACATAATATGTTTGTGTTATAATTTTACTGGAAATATAGGATCTTTTGCCAGAAACTTTCTGTATGGATGCTCGATGCTCTCGTGTTTTAATTTTATCGCAAATAACTATTAATTTGAAGGAATAATTTAATTTTTTAAAAAATATTAGACTTGGTTGGGAATTGATGAAATGAAAGCTTGGTTTGGTTTGTATTTTTTAAGCCAAACCCAGCCAAGCTTGTTACCGGTATTTGGGAATAGAGATAAACTATAAAAAGTGTTGAAATATGTAGTACGCAGTTTAATTTTGTGAGAAATAATTTGTATAGATTCTTAGAATTGACGGTACATTATAAAAGAGTAAAAACTGTTGGAATCCGCCTTTCACCGTGGGGGCATTTTATTCGGACGCGTCATACAAATTAAACCATATTAAAATACATACAAAACAGATAATTTGCATAGAGTAATACAGGCTGAATACCAGAGGAAGAACTAGCAAGCATCAGTAAAGCGAAAAGATAATGAATTTGAACACAGCACAAAAAGCTTGCGCAGCCAGGCCGCTCCCATATATAAAATAACCTAAAACTGTGTTCCAGGCAGCGATTGGTATTTTAAAACCCGGAGACTCCGGCTATCCCCACCTCGAAAAAAACCCTCGAGCTGACACGCCCCACTCACCTACGGACGCTCGCCATTGGCCGGAAAAACTGCTTCGCCCGCATATCATTAAAGAAGAGTTGGCATTTTATACGCACGAAATTCACCGTTAATAAATCATTCACAATGGACGAGCGATTATGGGCGAGACGGGCAATGCACCCAAGGACAAGGACTAAACCCCAACTTTAGGTACTCACACCCAAATATTATAACTCAGGTATACAACTATAAAACTATAAACATTCTTACCATTCTAAAAACTCCAATATTTTTAATATTAAAAAAAAAACGTTATATCCAAGTACCATTATAAAAATCTGATGTGGCCAGCACATAACCTCCCGCCAGATATTTTACCTGGTTGTACGCAAAAACGAAAAATATTTTTATATAAATTATGTACAATACATATATTTTCTTTATATTCAATATCCCAAAATTTTCTTTTTCTACTCCCACTCACAATCTGCAAAATATATATGTAGGCAATACTAGTTAACTGAACGGATATAATTTCATATCCATTGATGGATATGAAATCCACGATTCACAAATCTTGAAATCATGTAACCTAGGCAACTGTCTATTCATTTATTACAAGATTTAGAAGAAGAACGATACAAATGTCACATTTGACATTTCAATGTTATCATTTAGATGGCAATATTTTCGGTATAAAAAGAGATTTGAATAATTTAATAACAATTAACTGAATTATTTTATAAATTAGTTGTAAGTATCGGAAAAGAACGTAAAAAAAAATAGGAATCAGAACGGTATGAAATGTCACAGTGCCAAGTCAAGGTTAACCTTTAGATTTGGCAATAAAAAATCGTAAGTAATACGTAAAAGTATTGTATACTTATAAAATAAAATATTATTTTAATAACAAATGACATTAAGAAAACCTAGGAAGACAAGTACATAAAATAACATTAATTAATAATGTTCAATAAAATTTCAAATTTCTATAGTTTGTATTTTCCTTCTTTTCGTTAGTCGTAGAAAAAGTATGGTGTACAACTCGAGTGGAATGTCCATATCGCCTTCGGATGATTGAACACTCCGTCTACGGCGTCGTGCTCAAACTTCATTCTCATGCGATATGGACATCATATCCACTCTTGTTGTACAAACTACTATTTTTTACTTTCCTTTTCTTTTTCTTTATATTCGTCAATTTTTCGCAAATTCGTTTTATATTCTTTTTTACGTATATTCTTCTGCGTTGTTGACTCTTTTATTTTCATAATCTTCATAATGATGTACAAATATTTTTGACAGTGGCATACAGATATTTTTGACAGTGACATTTATGGGTCAATTACAAACATTTGAATTTCTTGCCTTGTAGTAGTTTGATCTCAGATTTTTTACATCAAATTATTTTATATGCATATCTTTAGGTACGTTCTATCGGTGTCAGAAATATTCCTACTAGAATAAAAATATTCTTGAAGCAATAGAACGCTCAGTAGCAAATAACTGTCAAGTAAAAATAAATTATTTTGGATCTTCAAAATGTTGTCATGCAAATATTACAGATTATAATTATATAAAAATATATTAAATAATAAAAACGTAAAGAAGGTATTTTTGTTGAGCACAGTCTAATCTGAACATTCACAAATGTACAGAAAGGTACGCGCGACAGTCGGCTAGTAAAATTTTGAATTTATCTCCACTCTACATATATTCCTACCAGCGCTTCCAGCTCAGAAGTTGAAATGATTCGTAGGAATATTCAGAGTTTTTTGACGCAAAAGAACGATCATTGAGGTTCTACTAGAAGAAGTAGGAAGATTTCTGACACCGATAGAACGTACCTTTTATCTCTAAATTTATAGAAGATATAATAATGAATTTATATTTATCGAATAAAGAATTTAACGTTCTTTAATATAAGTATTTACATAAATTTTCGTTAAATAATATTTAGATGATTTATTTCTTGTAACTACAACTTCCGATTGTCCAATTGTTACCAAAACTTAATCAACTCCTCCCATTATTGTTAGATTGAGGAATCTGTAGTTAGAAATGTCTTAAGTCTTATAGTATTTGAGAAATCGTGAATCCAACATCCACACACACATACGGACATCATCGTGCTTATTCACTAAAATCTGGATATGCGATTTTTAGCATGAATTCATTACCTCTCTTAGCGAGAGGTAAAAACGATTTAAGGGAAACAATTTTTGTAAATATATTTTTACCCATATTTTTGTCCATATGAGTTTATCTCATCTAACATCCTGCATCCTTTTGCTTTGTGGTTTTCTTCCTTCAAACAAAACTCCAAATTTCATCCTGCAGGATGATTAAAGGAGCTTCAAAGGACGCAAACAGCTTTGCTCACCGAGTAATAAAAAAAGAATTAAATTTAAATCCCTTGTTTTACTCCAACATGTGATAGACATTTCTTACACGTTAAGTATGCAGTAAAAACCAAAACTGCCACTCGTGTAAAGTAGGGATTAGGTTTTTACAAGACAAGATTATTATGGAAATGTACGAGTAAGGAAAGAGAATAATTTTTGTGAGGTTGAATTGAAAAACGCAAAAATGTACAAAGAAAAATTCATAAGAGATTTTTGTAGTATTTGTATTACAAGCTATGCCAGTAATTTTTGGTTGCAGTATAATATTAAACGACGATAAATTTTATGCTATTGTTATTATAGATTGTTATTATTATTATTATTATTAGTTTCCAAACCATATACAATATACATAAATTATTAAAAATACACAATAAATATACAGGATGTCTCACAACTCGCGCCCCAGACAAAACTGACACTTGCCGACGACAATAGGTTGCCAACAAATAGAAGAAAATAATTTGCGACTGCTTGCATAACGGAGTTATAAGACTTTTTAATCCACCAATCGCGGAAGGATATCTTGAGGTGTGATGATATTATTACAAAATAAAACTGGTTGCTAGGTTTTAAAAATACTACTAGTGAGTTACAAAATTTGTTTGACTTACTGTAATTTTGACCTTTAGAGTTGACTTTTCACTGTCAACAAATAAGGGGTTAGCGAAGGTGTCATATCGTACAGTGCAACGTGTTGTAGCAGTTGTGTAAAATGTGTTAAACGAAAATATTATTGTCATTTGATCTGGCATAACTTGACCGGTCTCATGCATCCTTGCGATGGCTCTTAATATCACTTTATGATCCACAAGATTTCTATCCGGAAAACGTTCCGAATAGACTCGTGCTGCCTCTTTGACGTTACGTCTACATTCTCCGAAAATCATAATCATTTCTAAGTAATCAGCGGCTGAATACATGGTAAGAATTAGCCTTTTTTATTCACCTTGTCAAATTTAATTTGACACTGACATTTTTCGAAAACTACAGTCGCCCACACATTTTAAAGAAGATTTGATTTGTATAAAACTCTAGTAACGTAAAATTACGGCAAACACACGTTAAAGGTGTAGGTCTCTGATTGGTCAATTTTAAGACGTCTTTTCTTGAATATCTTTTAAGCTAGTTTTTTTCTTCGAATTTACACATCCGAGTGCAGTCTCATGTTTCCTCATTCGCTCTGGGGCTCGAGTTGTGAGACAGCCTGTATCATACATTACAACAAATTTTTCTAAACTACTTACAAACCGAAGTGACCGATTTTCGGTAGCGAAATACCGCATCCGGACCACATGAAGTAATTCTACTGCGTACTTGTTGTTAAAACCATATAAATAGTCAAATTTGGATATCATAGGCCTGATGCATCGCCCGGTATAAACTAGGACGGAGAGGATGTATCTCTCCCGAGACACTCTCCTTGTGTCAGAGAAAAACCGTCCACAAAAACTGACAGAGAAATGGACTAGCTAAACAGTATTCATCCAAAAAAATTCACAGTTTATCTGGTGTTGCCTTAGCCAGATCTTCCCTCGTGCATTCCTCTTCTAAGTTGGCGCACGTGAGCAGGTGGGCCATTGTTTGTTCTTGACCACAATGACATAAAGTGGGTTCAGCTTCATACCCCCAGTTGAACATGTTTACTGCACATTTTCATTTACTTATTTAATTATAGATTGTTGATGTCAAATAAGATTACTGATTCACCAAGCTTGGCTTGAAATACAACTTTCGGCTTGGCTTGAGAATTCAAGCTTTGGATTGGGACAAATCAAACTTTTTTGAACTATAGATTTGACTTGATTTTTCTCTCAAGACAAGCCAAGCTTCAAAGCAAGGCCGTGATTTTTTATTTAAAGTATTGACAAAAATCATTTGAAAGCAATGAATAATTATTTTTAAATCAAATGTTTCCATGGCTTACTTTGTTAAAGAAATTGAGGAATATAATTTTTGAACAGTTGAATTTTTAATTGATGACAACTTATTTGACAAAAAATGTACATGAGATACATACATTACTTTATGGGAAAGAGAATAAAATATCTTTCCAACAGAATAATTAAAAATATATTGTTCCATTTGAAAAATATATGTACATTGTTCCAACTACATGTAGGTACCGACCATATTATGGTATAAAACGTGCCATTTTGTCTAAATTAATAAAAGTTGTATTAGTTCAAATATAAAAATTAGCAACCTAGCTTCTTTAATAATAAAATTATAACAATAGCAATTTTGTAGAATAACGTTACATTTTTTTATATAACATAAAAAACAATATTGTTACCAATATTATAGTAGTGAAAAGATAAGTAATATTGTTGTAATTATAATAACACAAGGTGAAACAATTGAATTTTATTGTATCTAGATAAATCAATAGTAAAACAAAACAAGTATGGGGCATAAACGAAGCGGA
>OY720464.1:36923152-36988152 GCA_963082715.1 Harpalus rubripes
GACATACAGACATACAGACATACAGACATACAGACATACAGACATAGACATACAGACATACAGACATACAGACATACAGACATACAGACATACAGACATACAGACATCATCGTAAAAACAGTAAAATCGTATTCAAAACGTGCTTATTCATCAAAAACTCACCACCGAAGTTTTTGACCAAAGACAATACCTTCTTTACCTAAAAGTGACGGAAGGTAAAAAAGCCTCACTTCAACCAATGATTTTACTAATTGTAGGTGTGAATATTGGATAGTTTGTTTGTCAAATTAGTGTTATCTTCATTTTTTAATATAACTGTAACATATTTAACCTTTAGTAGCATTCAGTTTTCTGTTAATACTTTTGATAATTGTTATACATTTACTCCTACACCGTAGAAAGAGTGCAATATTTTTTCGCTTCCACTAAAACTCCATTTTTTAATTATAAATCCAGTTTATAAATTGTACAAGTTGATGGTATTAAAGTGTTTCTTTCATGTCTGACTTAATGTATGACATTCTGATATATCATTTTCAATAGTACATAGTAATCAGGCTACACAATTTATATCTAATTGAAGGCAAATATCCACAAATGTATATACTGAATTAAATCCAATAACATTAATAGCAATGCAATAAATTTACAGTAGAAACCTCGGCAACATACGTAGCCTTTAACAATAGCTCTGATTTTGCAAAGAGTACAATGCACAATACGTTGTAAAAAATTGAAGAGGGGTAGGTATACGATGCAACGGCCAGGTCAAGTAGCAAGCGATGCATCGCGATTTGCAAACCGGTCCAGTGTATATATAATTAAAAATTTGCATTTAGCTATGGAGCTGCTTATTTGTGTTTAATTCCGGCGTAAGAAGCGAACCGGTTGTTCTGCATTGTTGCTACGTTGTTGTTATTATTACACCATGACGTTCCACTGTAGATTAAAGTAATATTTCAAAGGCTGCCCGCGAAATTAAAGTTTCCAGCCCGGCTTGTTGAAAAACGTGTAGAAATCTGCCTTATCTACATAATGTGGATTTATGTGTCGCATTTTGTCGCGTTTAGACACAAATAAAAGTGTTTTTAATTCGTAATTTATGCACGGTCCAAACTTTTTGCCGTACGAGTTCATAGTGGCGATTTGGCTGATTTAAATTTTTAATCCTGGTTAGAATAAGCCATTTATGTAATTAGAGCGATATTTTATTGTCCAGAAGTAAGAAATATGTGGACCACTGCCAAGAGAGACCAGCAAGAGATTGTGGAGCTTTTCATAAATTAAGCTCCGTCTCAAAATATTTTGCACAAAGCTTCGTTCTGACAAAAATATTGCAGAACTTTTTACTGAAAACTAATGAGAGGCGTGATTTCGAATTCACTGATTTGGATAAAATTTTGGGGACGTAAAATGGTGCAACTGTTCTACAAACAAGATAGATATAATATAGATATTTTTTAAAACCAAGTCACCTTTTGGTAAGGAAAGTGTAGTCTGGTGAGTTTTTAATAAATATGTGACGTGTAAACCACGCTAGAGGCCAAATAAACCAAGCGGTTTGGTTTATTTGGCCTCTAGCGTGGTTACACGTCGGGTAACCTTGTAAACTGAGTCTTCCCCTCTTGTTGCTTAAACTCGGCCTCTAGCGTGGTTGACACGTCGGGTAACCGTGTTTAAGACAGTACTATCCCCCTCTTGCTCCTGAAGATGCCCCATATGACTGCGGGCGAAACGTTGAGCTCTGACTCAAAATATGACACAGTCCATTCCCGGAAAACGAATATTTCTCATGACTCAGACTGTGGAAGCCTACGCAATTATTTCACAAATTTTCATTTGTGAATGCACCTTTACTCTTATCAATATATTTTGAGCGAACTATGTTTCTATTTTTTAGTGGAACAAAGTCATCTGAGAAGTTTGTTATTTGGTGCAGTGGCTGATATTCTGCTAGTATTTGAACATTGTATGCATTTGGTGCGTTAATTACCTCTAATACAGCATTTCATTATTCGTGAAATCTCCAGAACGGCGTAAATTCGGCAGCCGTGTCTCCTTTGTATGTAAATTCGTGCCGGAGGCGGGCGCTACATGGAATAAACGAACCAACAACATCCGAAACGAGGACCGCAGCTCCATGCGAAAGCTTAATTTTATGCAAATCGTTAACTATCTTGGAATAAACCGCATCGCGCGCACTACGGCAGCTTTATGCAAAACCCGCCTTTTGTTTCAGCGCTTGCTGCGACGCAGACGCGTAATTTCAAATTAAACTTTATAACTCGACGCAAGATTACCGAAAAGCAGAGCCATGCTGGCGTGGAATTCAGCCCTCAATGTAGCTCCGCAATTTTATTACAAATTTAAATAAAATACTAATGGTCCTATTTGTAAGCATAAGTAACCATGCTTTTTGCACAGAGTTTTATTGAAAATTTACTACGAAATTGTTTTCGTAAAAATGTGTTCTATTTTAAGTTATTCATAATAGATTTACCAATGAAATAGACGAATCTGCAACTCAGAATAGATTATATTACTAATTTTTTATTGACCCATTTCGCATCATAATGATTTAAGCATTTGCATAGTACTGATATGATATTTGTTAAGCCAAAATTCGTAAGAGATCGCTACATTCCACTCATACGCATTGCTAACTACAACGGCTTAAGAGATGTTTGCTGAAAATAGATTGAAGCTTATCTCACCAATCGTAAACAGAGAGTCATATATAATAATCACAAATCTGATGTTAAATACATAACATGCAGTTCCCACAGAGCTCCATTTTGGGCTATATACTGTTTAATATATATATATATATATATATATATATATATATATATATATATATATATATATATATATATACAGGCTGTCTCACAACTCGCGCCCCAGAGCGAATGAGGAAACACGACACTGCACTCGGATGTGTAATTTAGAAGAAAAAAAATCTAGCTTAAAAGATATTCGAGAAAAGACGTCTTAAAATTGACCAATCAGAGACCTACACCTTTAACGTGTGTTTGCCGTAATTTTACGTTACTATGGTTTTATACAAATCAAATCTTCTTTAAAATGTGTGGGCGACTGTAGTTTTCGAAAAATGTCAGTGTCAAATTAAATTTGACAAGGTGAATAAAAAAGGCAAATTCTTACCATGTATTCAGCCGCTGATTACTTAGAAATGATTATAATTTTCGGAGAATGTGGACGTAACGCCAGAGAGGCAGTACGAGTCTATTCGGAACGTTTTCCGGATAGAAATCTAGTGGATCATAAAGTGATATTGAGAGCCATCGCAAGGACGCATGAGGTCGATCAAGTTATGCCAGATCAAATGACAATAATATTTTCGTTTAACACATTTTACACAGCTGCTACAACACGTTGCACTGTACGATATAAATGATGATCTCGATGACACCTTCGCTAACCTAAATTTGTTGACAGTGAAAAGTCAACTCTAAAGTGTCAAAATTTCAGTAAGTCAAACAAATTTTGTAACTCACTAGGAGTATTTTTAAAATCTAGCAACCAGTTTTATTTTGTAATAATAACATCACACCTCAAGATATCCTTCCGGGATTGGTGGATTAAAAAGTCTTGTAACTCCGTTATGCAAGCAGCCGCAAATTATTTTCTTCTATTTATTGGCAACCTATTGTCATCGGCAAGTGTCAGTTTCGTCTGGGTCGCGAGTTGTGAGACATTCTGTATATATATATATATATATATATATATATATATATATATATATATATATATATATAAATAAATAAATAAATATAAATATATCATCACAGCTTATTACCCATTGCTGGGCAGATTGGCATATATATATATATATATATATATATATATATATATATATATATATATATATATAGATACCGTGTGTCTGTCTTAAAGGTGTACATAGGAGATTAACATGGGAAATCAGTTTTTTTTTTGCAATTTCCTGCTCGCCTAATTATTTTAAGCAAATAAAAGTTTTAGGGCATAAAACAGCCATGGAATTGAACAAAAAATAAATAAATGCTTGACGTTTTATCAAATTGTCAGAAACGTCAAATAAGTTAACTTACGTTGTGACAGATAAAACGTTAAGCATTTATTTATTTTTTGTTCAATTCGATGGCTGTCGATATTTTCAACGTAATTTTCGACATTTTCATAATTAATTTCTGTCGTTACAAAGCATGTAAAGCAAATTCTGTTTATTGATTTAGATGCAGAATTTTATGCCCTAAAACTTTTATTTGACGCGGTTTTGCTTAAAATAATTAGGCGAGCAGGAAATTGCAAAAAATGATTTCCCATATTAATCTCCTATGTACACCTTTAAGACAGACACATGGTATAGGTATATATATATATATATATATATATATATATATATATATATATATATATATATATATATATATATATATATATATATATATTCTCTAGGAATTCTAGCTCAACAAATATCGTACGGACTGTAATACCAATAGATGGAGACTGGCTACCAAATAGTAAAAGAAGAAACACTTGTGCTTATCTATAGTATTTCTAAACAGTCAACTAAAATAAAAATAACATTTGTCAAATAATAATAATTGTAGATGACATCCTACACAATATAAAATAAAGGGAACCAAGAAATAGATACGAAAACCCAAGTAAAACGTATACTCGGCTGCACTGCGACCGCAGTACGGTCACACCAAGAGCCGTTTGGCAAACAAGCACGGCCGCATTTCTTACGTACACAGTTGCATTTTATTTTTGTCAAAATTTCAGTTCTTCTCAGCTTACTACATATAAACTTAGTAAATTGTTCTTTTTGCTGAGCGTTACTGAGTGTACTCACATTTCCCTTACCGATGTTGCAACACAGTTCAGTATAAGAGGTATTGTTATTCGCGCCAAGATTTGGTGCGGCCGTGGTGCACTTTAAAAAAATTATTAGTTTCGAGCATTTTATTAAAATAAAATGACATATGTATTACACAAATTCTGTCTAGCACTATATCAAAAGTTGATTTCCCAAAAAGTCTACTCAGTCTTAACAATTTTGACTGCCTTTAAAAAAAAATTTAAATTATTTGATTATTGTTCCTGACAGATTTTAATCCTTTTACTCTTCATCGATGCTAAAAATATTGTTATGTATTCCATACAGCAAAAATGAATTGTTATTACTGACTGTATACATCGAAAAACTGTTTGAATTTGTTCAAAACTACAGTAGAATTGAAATGAATATATTTTAATGATAGTGGGTATTAGATATCATTACATCCAAAACACAAAATTGTAAATATATATTAATCGGCAGATATTAAAATAATATATTGTAGAGAAAATATTTTATATCAATACGAATAAAATATTTCATCAAATACAATGACTGTACTCGTAATGTTAGTCTTTTGAACATTAAAAGATTTTTTTAAATGCACATGATAAATATCTTTTTGATTTTTAAGTATAATGTGTTGATATATTTTTTTGAAAGTATTAAAGCTGTGAAAACCATTGTTCAGTGAACTACGATCTATGTAACTGTGAGGTTTAGACCAGAAATGATATATCCGAATAAAACCGCCCAAAATCATACGGATCAAGTGTACTAAACGTAGTTTCCAATTCAATAACAGCGTGAAAACTATACGAGAATTTTATTTATAATGGTTACCAATGTGGTTCATACTTAACCTCATCCAAATACGTACATTTCTTTAGGTGTTATTTACTATAAATTTAATTATAAATAACTTATTACATCGCTAATCAATGACAAATATAATAAATATATTTGTATTTTTTTACCTCCTGCTACCCTTGGTAAGGGAGGTATAGGGATCGTGCTAAAAATCGCATATCGAGATTTTGGTAAATGACCACGTGTTAAGGTCCCTAGAATCCAATTTTAACATTTTCACGATTATGTCTGTGCGTGTTTGTGTGTGTGTGTGTGTGTGTGTGTGTGTGTGTGTGTGTGTGTGTATATGTGTGTATGTGTGTGTGTGTGTGTGTGTGTGTGTGTGTCTATGTGTATGTATCTGTGTGTGGATCTGTGTGTGTGTCTGTGTGTGTATCTGTGTGTGTATCTGTGTGTGTATCTGTGTGTGTATCTGTGTGTGGATCTGTATGTGGATTTATGTGTGTATCTGTGTGTGGATCTGTGTATGCATCTGTGTATGTATCTGTGTGTGGATCTGTGTGTGGATCTATGTGTATATCTGTGTGTGGATCTGTGTGTGGATCTGTGTGTGTGTGTGTGTGTGTGTGTGTGTGTGTGTGTGTGTGTGTGTGTGTGTGTGTGTGTGTGTATGTGTGGATCCTCCACTCTAACTCAAATACTTGACCTTGTATTTCTACCTTATTCTAATATGAAAAGAGGCCATTAGATTTTGGTGTATATCAGTTAACCAGAAATGGCACTTTACCTGAAGCTCAAAATAGATTTTCTTAGAAGGTGGTGTTGGGGGTAATTGACCTTATTTTTGATAAGTATTATACAATAAGCCAATTTCCATTCTCTTACAAGACGCAAATTATTTGTCGGATCGTTCATTATATATATATATATATATATATATATATATATATATATATATATATATATATATATATATATATATAAATTAAAATTGTCTACTAAGCATTTTTTCGGCACATAACTTAAAAGTTGCTTTTAGAATAACAAGGTAACCTTTACTATTCATAATCTAATTTTCCTATTCTCTTTGACTAAATATACCTCAAAACTTTACTCGTATACTGCATTAAAAAACAGTATATAAGTTTTTTGACAAACTGGCGGTTAGGTGGTTAATTAGTTCCCCCCCCCCCCCAAGGCCCCCCAAACAGTTCTAACCCAGGCCCCCAAACAGTATTAGCCAAGGGCCCCAAAGTTCACGGTCTGACTGATCGCAATGTTTATTACATTTTTTGCACGATGGACGCACAAAATTTTAAAAAAATAAAATTTAAAAATAACTTTGACATATTAAAAAAAATTGGATGTCATATTTATAGTAAGCATTGATTGTCCGCGTCCTGATCGGTAAGTGATCCACAACTTGTAAATACACAATACTGCCTTGAAAACCTTATCGATAAAGATTTTAAAAAAAGCGATTATGCAAAAATATATATTTATACACTTGAACTAGACTGTGTTGTTATCAAAGCCGATACTATCTTATATGTTTATTATTATATTTTGTTAAAATCTGTCGCTATCTCTTTTATTTTTAGAGATATTAAAAAAAACTTGTCGTGTATACAGTGTGAACCCGAGCCGTGGACACACTGTATGTGTGTCATATTTAACAAAAGTATTGGAGAGTAAAATGCGTGAATTTTCGTTGAAATTTTTCCAGTTTAGTGTAAAATTGACAGCATGAGTAACGCGTCCCGTTAAGAGAAATTATTGTCGATGTAGTTAGTAATTTCCCCGTTCAGTGCAGTAGCAAAGAAGCACCACCACGTGCATAGGTATGGCTCGCCATTTAAAACTAGTTTATGTACCAAAACACGATTTTCATTGCATTTCGATGTTAAATTTGTTGTAAAAATAGCCCAGCGGCAAATACTCATTGTTTCTAAAAGCACAACCATTTTGTCGCCATAGCAACACGACCGGGTGCATGTTTGTTTTGCACGATTGGTCTTTTTTCGGGCGAACCACTGGGTTATATATTGATCGGGGCGGTGGGTGGTAGGGGAGACTCACCCCCAGAAGAAGACGCCGTGGAAGGAGAACTAGGGTGGGTGCCCTCGGGCGTTAAACCCTGATTTATGTGCTACCCAATCCGGGACTGCCATTGCAACAGCCTCTCTGTTTTGGATTATGTTACTGGGCTATATTTGCTTAGAAGAATATAGTAAAATTTATTTATTTGTATTTATTCTATTCACATATTTTGGATTGTTTATAATTTATTTAAATATTATTAAAATTGTACAACATAACAAAAGCATATCCGTACACATAAATAGTCGTCTTTAATCATAAGTTATTTTCATTATATTTGTTTGTACCTATATTCCACATACAAATAATTGTGTTTAAGTATAATATATAATATAATATAATTTGATATTTTCTTAATTAATTAAATAAAAATATTGGCGCCAGAAATAGTCATAAAAAATCTGATGTGGCCAGCACATTACCTTCCGTCAGTTCTATGTATTTTGTATAAATGTCACATAGAAAGTTCTTTGCAAAAGATTCTATTTCTTGTACATTACCTTAAGAAAAATTCCATGTAAAAAGTGTCTAGCAAACAATCCTATATTTCCAGTAAAATTATATCACAAACATACTGTCAACTGCACTTGACACTGACACCTTTCAATCAGAATTTTCTTAATATAGCAGCAGTTATAGCATAGCTGGCTAATATACGATATTTAAATTCTTTATAATTTTTTTACTTTATATCCATTTAGTATGAAGTATAAAGTGCATTCAAATCATATAGAGAATAAAATATTCTTCAATATTTATAACATTAAATGTGAAAAAATTAAATTTAACATTGTTTTTTCAAGAAAAACTGTTAAAATCTTCAAATGAGGATACTTCCGGTTGACCAATTATAACCAAAATCTAATCAGCTCTTCATATGGATATAACGAAGAGGAATACGAAAGAATGATAATTTTTGGTATTGTAGTATTAGAGTTATTGCATTAGAAAATTTTGTCACACACAGACACACACACACACGCACGCACGCACGCACACACACACACACACACACACACACACACACACACACACACACACACACACACACACACACACACACACACACACACACACACACACACACACACACACACACACACATACATACATACATACATACATACATACATACATACATACATACATACATACATACATACATACATACATACATACATACATGCAGACATCATCGTAAAAATAGTAATATCGTATTCTAGGGACCTTAAAACATGCTTATTCATCAAAAACTCACCACCGAATTTTTTGACCAAAGACAATACCTTCCTTAGCTAAAGGTGACGGAAGGTAACCCCCCCCCCCCCGCTATTTCTGTGATGTCAAATTACATATTATTTATGTAAATAAAAGCAGGCGATAGTTTATCGCATTTTAAGGTATATGAAGTTTGACGTCATATAACGTAACTTTTTCGAAACAACACAAATTTCAATAATAAATATAAATAAATAAATATATCACCACGGCATGTTACCCATTGCTGGGTGTGCCAATCTGCTTTGTACGTAAATATCGGTATTGATGAAGACATATTCGTACCGTGCGGGCGTTTACCAGGCGTCACCTCACGGGCACTCATTGCTGGCGTGGAGAAATAGCGTCGGTCGGGGTCGAACCCGGTTCCCCAGATTCGCGACCAGATGCTCGGGCACTCCGCCACGAGACCCCATAAATTTCAACAATTAATTGTAAAATATCCACTCGAAATAAATATACCATATTTTCAAAATTAAGGCTATTTAAAGAATTTTTTAAATATAATAGAAGGAATTTAAAATGTCTTGCAACAGCCCTTTTGAGGTTAGGAATTATTCGTCACGTTACATCGTGCGCCACGTCAGTAAAGTAAAAATAAAATGTTTGTGATCTATCGTTTGTCAAATAAATATATTCTAGATTGATGCATTTTTAAAGTAGAACTGCCAAATAAATAAATATATTTTGGTTGACTATGAATGTATAAAACGATACATTTATTTCATATATATTAAAACTAATTCATTTTCTTAATTTGCGGATTTAAATAAATAATCGCAAATAAAAGTTTAATTTTTATATTGTCAAATCATGTCATATTATTAACATTTATTAGTTTTTATAGATTTTAAAATCAGTAATTAATATACAATTTTATTAATATCTTTTTCATGAGCTTTATTATGCGTCAAATTTAATCAAAGCTATGAGGCTGTCGCTTTTAAATAAACTGTAAATATTTCATAGCGAATTAAATTTATAAATAAAAGTTATTGACCTATTATTATATCCCGATTGTGACGTTGAAAAAATGCATGTTTATTGAGGGTAATGGGACGCGGACAGAATGAAAAAATTACAGTTTTTAACACATTATGCAGTTATTGATTTGTCTTATCAATTCATTCATATGAATTACACATTTTTCACTATGTACAAGTTCAACAGTTTTTCAACATTGGTTTTGAAAGCGAAAGCGATTGTCATGTGTCTCTCAATGCTGCTTTGTTTTTTCCTTTGTTACAAAAATAATAAGAAAACAAAAGTTGCATTTTTACAATCGCGGTTTTTCGATTCATGCATGCTGAAATATAAAATGAAAACTGGTAAATGTTTTAGAAAAAGTAATTCTATATATTATTATTATTAATGTTTAATTGACAATATTTATCTTCCTCAAGTTCTGTACAATTCAAAACTATTAAATTTATTTAAACTTTTTATTAGGATAAACAATGTAGCTATGGATAACACAAATAAAGAAAAATTCATTGACAAGTTTAATTATTAATCAGTAAATAAATAAATAAAGGTGTAAAGGTAATCGAATAAATTGGTTATAAATTTCATTTTTATATTTTGCGTTCATAATGAAGTCATTATGATACGTTTTAGACGGTTGGTACTAGATGACGTTTCTTTAGCCCATTTTAATAATACCTATAATGTCGAAATTATTATTATTTTTTTTATTTAGGGAAGATTATTTACATGAAAATGTACAAATGGTTATAAATATAATCACAAATTGAGTAAAATATTTTAGTTTGTAGAAGGCGCAAAATATAAAAAATAGTATAAAGAACTCATTTTATAAGACTTTCTTTCGCACTTGTCAATTAGAAAACTCGCTAACGCTCGTTTTCTAAATATTGCCGCGTGCAAAAAAAAACATCTCTTATAAAACACGTTCTTTAATATACTATTGTATCATAATAATAATAATCTGTATCGTAATGCAAAGAAACATCTGCGTCATAATGATAATCTGTATCGAAATGAAAATCTGTATCATAATGAATATCATTTAAGTACAGATAACACATACTTAATAAATACAGGCTGTCTCACAACTCGCGCTCCAGAGCGAATGAGGAAACACGAGACTGCACACGGATGTGTAATTTCGAAGAAAAAAAAATCTAGCTTAAAAGATATTCGAGAAAAGACGTTTTCAAATTGACCAATCAGAGACCTACACCTTGAACGTGTGTTTGCCGTAATTTTACGTTACTAGGGTTTTATACAAATCAAATCTTCTTTAAAATGTGTGGGCGACTGTAGTTTTCGAAAAATGTCAGTGTCAAATTAAATTTGACAAGGTGAATAAAAAAAGGCAAATTCTTACCATGTACTCAGCCGCTGATTACTTGAAATAACAATAATATTTTTTTGTTTAACACATTTTACACAGCTGCTACAACACGTTGCACTGTACGATATAAATAATGATCTCGGATGACACCTTCGCTAACCTAAATTTGTTGACAGTGAAAAGTCAACTCTAAAGTGTCAAAATTACAGTAAGTCAAACAAATTTTGTAACTCACTAGTAGTATTTTTAAAACCTAGCAACCAGTTTTATTTTGTAATAATATCATCACACCTCAAGATATCCTTCCGGGATTGGTGGATTAAAAAGTCTTGTAACTCCGTTATGCAAGCAGCCGCAAATTATTTTCTTCTATTTGTTGGCAACCTATTGTCGTCGGCAAGTGTCAGTTTCGTCTGGGGCGCGAGTTGTTAGACACCCGGTATATTAAAGCATAGGAATAGAAAAATTATTTATATAGAATCCCTCAAAATATATATTATTAAATTAAACATTACCCTCCTCGCTTTCTCCTATTAAAATCTCCGATACATGCCCGTGTTTCTATCAACCAAGGTGACCCTCATTAACGCAGCTGAAAGTATTTAGTAAATTTTTGGTAATTTTGCAAGTATGTGTGCAACGAATGGTCAGCGCTGGATCGACGCGGGGGTGAAGCGGGACGGGGGCGGTGATGTATGACCTCGGGGGGACGCCGCCCCACAACCATAGGCGCAGGGAAGATTTTTTTACAGAAAAATACGAAAATAATGCCGAGTAAATTGTGCGATGAATAATAAGTTACAGAAATCTATAAAAGTAAGGAAGCTAAAAAGTTGGTTCTGTGATAATCTCAAATTCAAAAATCTGATGTGGCCAACACATAACCTCTCGCCAGATATTTTATCTGGTTGTACGCATAAAATTATATTATATTTAATTACAAATACATATATTCATGTCTCACTACAAAATAATTCTCACATTTGCAAAATCTATGGGATATTTTAATATAAATTATGTACAATACATACATTTTCTTTATATTCAATATCCTGAAATTTTCTTTTTCTACTTTCCCTTTCTTTTTCTTTATATTTGTCATTTTTTCGCAAATTCCTTTTATATTCTTTTTACGTGTATTCTTTTGCGTTGTTGACTTTTTTTATTTTCATAAACTTCATAATGATGTACAAATAGTTTTGACAGTGGCATACAAATATTTTTGACAGTGAGATTTATGTGTCAATTACAAACATTTGAATTTCTTGCCTTGAAGTAGTTTGATCTGAGATTTTTTACATCAAATTATTTATATGCATTTCTTTATCTCTAAATCTATAGAAGATATAACAATGAATTTATATTTATCGAATAAAGAATTTAACGTTCTTTAATATAAGTATTTACATAAATTTTCGATAAATAATATTTAGATAATTTTTTTCTAGTAACTACTACTTCCGGTTGTCTAATTGTTACCAAAACTTAATCAACTCTTCCCATTATTGTTAGATTGAGGAATCCGTAGTTAAAATATCTTAAGTCTTATAGTATTTGAGATATCGTGCATCCAACATCCACACATCCACACACACGTACGGACATCATCGTAAAAATGTTATAATCGGATTCTAGGGATCTTAAAACGTGCTTATTCACTAAAATCTGGATATGCGATTTTTAGCATGAATTCAATACCTCTGTTAGCGAGAGGTAAAAATAGCTATTAATATAAACAGTGAATTTATAACAACTTTAAATTTCAAAACCATCATTCATCTTCCCCGCCAATGGATCTTTTCCATCCTTACCCTGCCCCCTCTGCCCCTTCCTCATGTATATGTTCATCAGGCTTACTTGAAGGTACGACACCTCTGAGACGCGCACATATTACTTCTTTCCCAGTGGATTACCACCTCGACGTCGGTGAAGTAATTAATGGAGGACTCGGGCTGTTCGCCCTGATTAGCTATTTTCATTTTGTTTTGTTGCCGGCACTGTAAAGCTGCGATGATGAAGGAACATTTCTGATTGGTCAGGCGGGCTTGGAAGACATTAAGAGAGTGAATTATAAGAGGAATAAAATGAAATGAAATGTATTATTAAAGGAGGAATATGATTTTAAATGAATACATGTTCAATTATAAATTCAATACTGGACCGATGATATAAATTTTCTCAAACTATAACCAGCATTGTACTAAATAACTATTCGAATTTTTTCTTTTTACCTTCCGTCACCTTTAGGTAAAGAAGGTATTGTCTTTGGTCAAAAAATGTGGTGTTGAGTTTTTGATGAATAAGCACGTTTTAGAGTCCCTAGAATAAGATTTTACTATTTTTACGATGATGTATGCATGTATGTATGTACGTATGTATGTATGTATGTATATATGTATGTGTGTGTGTAGATGTGTGTATGTATGTGTGTGTGTGTGTGTGTAGATGTGTGTATGTATGTATGTGTGTGTGTGTGTGTGTGTGTGTGTGTGTGTGTGTGAGAGAGTGTGTGTGCGTGTGTGTATGTCTGTGTAACTATGTTTTCGGATCCGATAACTCAAATACTACAATTCAAGAAATTATTATTCTTTCGTATTCTTTTATTTACATCCATGTGAACAGATGATTAGATTTTGGTTATAATTGGTCAACCCGAAGTATCCTCATTTTAAGATTTTAACAGTTTTTCTTGAAAAAACACTGTTAATATCATTTTTCTAAATTTTATTTTATTTTAAATATTACAGAATATTTTATTCTCTATACGATTTGATCACATTTTGTACTTCATATTCAATGGATATGGAGTTAAAAAATCTGATGTGGACACCACACGACTTCCTTGTACGCAAGACCAATATGAAGTATAGACCCAATTATAAAATTGTACGTATTTGTCGTAATTTGACATTAACATCTATTTTTTTATTTTTTTTGTTATTTTTTGTCCTAATCGATAGCAAGATTCATTATAAAAACCAAAAAGTATATAAGTTTTAAATTTATATATCTCGCTTATACATAGGGCTTGAATACTAGATGTGCTAGACGCAGAATTTAATTCTCTAAAACTCTTATTTGAAACATTTATATCTAAAATGAAAATGGAACCATTTTATTCAAGAAAAACTGTTAACAACTTCAGGTAATATATCACTTCCGGTTAGCCTGTTTTAACCAAAATCTAGTGTGTTATTCCAATTGTCATAAAAGTCTTATATACCAAATTTTAAAACTTTTGATTATATTTTTAAATAGTTTTTCATTTAAATCTATTATAGGCTTCAAATAAAGTACCATTTCTGGAAATTATATAATGACCAAAAAGGGAGGTGCACAACTAGATGTTATAGTAGTCCTAATTACAAAATTTCAACACTCTACGGCTTACTTTTTTTGAGTTATGCGAGATACGTATGACGTATGAACGTACAGACGTCACGACGAAATTAGTCAAAATGGATTCAGGGATGGTTAAAATGGATATTTCCGTTGAAATCTGAAAACCGAAATTTTTCGCGATTACAATACTTTCTTTACTTTGTACAAGGAAGTAAAAATATAAAGAAATTAAATTTCATAAAACAGCTAGCTATGCTATAACCATAGAAACCGCTACTATATTAAGAAAATGCTGATTGACAGATGTCATTGTCAAGTGCAATTGACATATTTGTGTTATAATTTTGCTGGAAATATAGATTCTCTTAAGTACATGAAATTTTCTGTATGGAATTTATACAAAATACATAAAACTGACAGAAGGTAATGCACTTGAATTTGTACAAAATACGAGTATATGGAACTGACGGAAGGTAATGTGCTGGCCACATCAGATTCTTTAGTAAACATCCTTAAAACTTTATGACAAATTCATTTGACATTGACAACTTTTACAACCTATGTTGCATTTTATCTGAAACGATGCAGTACCACCAACTAGTATTCATATCAATGTAATACAATAATGTTGCATCTTATTTGAAACACACGGTGTATGTATAAACAATTTTATTGATGTAGTTAATGTTGGGAACTAAATTATATTTGAATGAAGGATAATAAAGGCCTTTAAGTTCCGTATTGTTGTTAAAATTTTCTTTTATTCAGACGTTTCGGTCAGTATTTGACCATCTTCAGTGCAAAATTTTACATTTTAAATTATATTGTTACATTGAGTGTTGTATTAATACATGTGAAATCATCTTAGATAATAGAATACATGAAAAAAAAAATCATGTTTTGTAAAGTACATTTTATGAAATATAAATGAAATCCAAAATTTATTGAGAAAAATCAACTTGAAAGCGATGTAAAAAACATTTTGGATAACTTAACCTCGCTCAATCTGAGCGTGGGCTGGTCAAACGGAACATTGTCAGTGTTCCGTTTGACCAGCCCACGCTCAGATTGAGCGAGGTTAAGTTATCCAAAATGTTTTTTACATCGCTTTCAAGTTGATTTTTCTCAATAAATTTTGGATTTCATTTATATTTCATAAAATGTACTTTACAAAACATGATTTTTTTTTTCATGTATTCTATTATCTAAGATGATTTCACATGTATTAATACAACACTCAATGTAACAATATAATTTAAAATGTAAAATTTTGCACTGAAGATGGTCAAATACTGACCGAAACGTCTGAATAAAAGAAAATTTTAACAACAATACGGAACTTAAAGGCCTTTATTATCCTTCATTCATATAAACAATTTTGCAATCATGAATGCATTTGCAAATAAAAAAACATCTTGCAAAAAATAATTCAATTTCCATGTTTTTCATATTGGACTGAATGAAATTGATAACTCTTCTAAATGGATAACTCTTGAATGCAGTCCCATCAATTAATTAGTGGTAATAATTTTATTACTATATGTTATTGATGAAGCTGTAATGTTTGTAACCTGCACAATTACGTGTGGGTGCATCAAGCAGGCTGCGTCTCTGCCACATAATTGACAATCTCCGGCAGCTAAACTGAAGAACGGAACGGGCAACCGCTGTTAACAACATGGGCAGTTACTAGCTACGGATATTTGCATATACGACGCGATCTTGCGGCTAAAGCAAGGTTTAAATCCGACACAATTTTTGAGATATAAAACATTTATAATTTTTAGTACTTTCGCAATCTAATTCGACCCCAGCACAATTTTCGGCTTACTTAATCAGCCAAATTCTCTAAGCAATATTGTTAAAATTAACAACCATTTTCAGTTGTTAATTTCATGTCAGTTGCTAAGTTCAAAATCCCAATTCATTATTACATCAAGTTGCTAAAATTTAACTAGTCGTTATGTCGAGTTGTTAGTATTAAACAATCGTTAGTAAATGGTTTTTCTTGATAATTTTGTGTTAGGACATAAACTTTTAATGGAAATAGAGGGACGACAGCTAATGTAAACTATTTATAAACCAATATAAACCTACATATAATAATTACATACATTTTTAAACAAGATTTTAAATTTATGCAAAGAAATTTGCGAAATGTTAGTAATCCATTCCCGATGCTGATATTGGGAAAAACATATTTACAGAGATATTCAAATTGAGTAAGTGTCGTTTAATTCGTGAACTGGATGGTCTCATGCTTCAAGCATACTGAGTCAATATATGCCCGAAGGTCTCATGTTACAAGATGAAGGGTTTACATTTATGTCAAACTTAAATATTTTAATTCTTAATATTGAACAAATTTTCAGATTCTCTCCCGAAAAGATCCAAATTCAATTTTTTGGGATTTATTTTCATTTATCTTACACATTAAATTTAAACAGCCATTTCAACAATGTCAAATTTCTATTATTTTTACTGCAAAAACTTCTAGACGATGGTCATAAGTCAATCCTGGTATTAAGATTCTCGAAATTTCAAAATCGATCACGTCGAATTGAATAAACATGTATACTAAAATGGAGAACTTCATCAGATTCTCCCAACACTTAATTTCTACGCCTAGCTATGGGTCTTATAAAAAGATTATTGGGCAAAATTTCAATTTTTCAAGTCAATCAACTAGCAGTTACCAGAACTGAAATGCAAAACTAGCTTTGTTATTTAATTAATCCAAAATTATTGTAAAATCTACCATTAGAGAATAATGTTGTGCGGAACATCTTGCATCCCAAATTTTCTTATCACTCATTATTAAAAACTCAAACGTCAAACGAAACAAAATCTGTCACTTTAGGTTGTGAATAGAGTAGAAATATGTACAAATATTGAGAATCGACATGCCTTTTAACTCACTTGTTAATAACTTCACTGCTATATTTAACAACGATTGTTCACAATGACCGTTTTTTAACAATATCGTTAATTATGTATTTACTGAATACCAATTGAATGACAGTTGTTACAAGAGTTGTTAGAAGTCGTTATTAACTCTCAACTAACGACTATGTTAACTATCTTAGTGAATTAGGCCGATTATTGTGTCAATTTACAATTTTGACCGGGCGCATTTTGGGTTTGGATTTCACGTCGGCTTAAACCTTGGAAGACCTAAGCTTTTATTTCAAGTCGGGAGTGAATTCGTATGCGCATTGTCATCGTCGTAATTTCTCAACAGAGCTGTAAACACTGCTTCGAATTTGACTATTTGATATGGGTCTGTTGCCGTGGAATTGCATTTGTTGTTATTTAATACCAATTTAATGTGAGCGAATGAAACCAATATAATAGTCAAACAATTTACCACTTTAGTATGCTCAAGTAAAACATAGCCGTAAGAGTGCAAACTAAGCAGAGTCTAAACTGATTGTACATAGAGACACCTCAATAAGAAATTATCAATATTATTTTACAAACTGGTACACTGAGACTCGCTCCTACTATCTGTAGTTAAAGAGACAGTGCTAATAGTAAAATTGTTGTCACCTTTTGTTAAAGCCAGTGAGCTCTACACTGCAAACACTGTATAGAGCTCACTGGTTAATACTAACTGAAAGTTAAAACTGTTGTTCACATCGATTCTAACCTTCTGTTTAATGTATAACTAACGGTTAATAAACTGTCACTTTAACTAGTGGTGGTAAAGTCGGGCCTGAATGCTTTACTGAATTAACAATGTTATTAATGAAAGGAGAAAATAATAAGGGTCCAATGTTGGAACCTTGTGGTACTCCTCTAGCAGTTGGGCAAAAGGAATTAAATAACTTTTTAATATGGCTTGAAATTTGCTTTTCCCTTTTTGAATTTTTCCAATTCACCAAAATATGTATTTACGTTTAGAGAAATTTTGTTAATCCATAATTTGAAATTTTCTAAATCTGTGTATTGGAATGTTCAGCGGTCTTTTTGGTGTCCATCCATCCTCAGTTTGACATATCTCCTAGTTGTCCCTACATATGCAGCTATGCAATTATCGAAATATTACTAAGTACCACCAATAAATACCAAAGGAGTAGGTATCTTCCAAAAAAAACGTCACCCCCTTCGTGATGTAATTGTAGACCGCGCTTTACATCTGAGTGACACCACAGTCACACATGTGCACGTGCACATGCACGGTGCATGCGCATGTGCACGGAACGCGACGTGCATAAAACATGCAAAAATTAATCACGTTCGGCGGAAAGAATGACGATCGCTCTAGTGTTGTTCAACTGTTCAGCTGCTCGTTGGCGTTGCCACCGTTCACGCTCACATATTGCATTGATTTTTTTTCTCGATTTTGAGGCGAGATTATGAGAAGTAGGCTTTGAAAGTTTTTTTTTTTTAGTGAGGGAGAGGAATTCAAAGGGAATTTTTGATGGGAAGATGAGTTTGGGCAATTTTTTCTTCAGGGAACTGTATTGGTGTTTTTCTGGTTATTCTCTAAGTAAATCTGATGTGGCCAACACATTACTTACATCACTCTAAAGGTGCATTCAGAAATGAAAATTAGGTTTATGGTTTTTGTTTAGGTTTAAGTACGTCATTCATAAATGTAAGTTTAAATTACCTGAAAATTTGTTTTGATATGTACAGATATCTATGTAAATACTTCAAAAACAAGATTAAAATATCGGTAGAGCAGTACTCAACAAGACACCTGTGCGCCGTGAAACTGTCATTCGCTTGGCATTATTGGTTATATTTCAGCAATTAAGTTATGACAGTATCTATGTTCTCGCATTTGTTGAAAAAGCCGAATCCACCAAGTGGATACTAAATAAAGATGGGTGTATATATCTATATCATTTCAGACTCGTTCTCATTGGTGAAGTTTGTGACGTCAAACTAAATCATAAACCTAAAGTTTGGACCATGCAATGTTTAGCTTTATGATTTGGATTTAGAGACCCTAAATTCTGAAGTGTGAATGGAGTTATTACATAATATACGGTCAAAGTCTTTAAATCTAAAGTATAAACCATACATCTAAATCTAATTTTCGTTTGTGAATGCACCTTAAGTCTTAAAGCGTTTTAAATTTTTACTGTATAGTAAATGATCTGAAATAATGATGTTTTCGGAGCGACATATTTTTGCTCCAGGAGTCTGCTTCTTGATATCATTCTGATATCTGAGCCAGAACAAGGCTTTGGATCAAATGAAACAACCTAGGATAATTTAGTAAAGCATAATTATACCTATACGACTTTATGGAGAGATGTATACCAAAATTCTCAGTCATTTTTCATATGCTAGCCAAACTCATTCAGTATCCACAGACGCGTTTCACTCTTATTGGAGCTCATCAGTGTAGTGTAACCGACGTCTCTTTGCAAAGATGACTAACTGGGCTCAGCAACAGCTGCCAGAGCTTTAGAACGTTCTTCGATAGATGGTTCTGCATATGGTTAGTTACCTCAGAAGCCATCTATCTTGTATGAGACAGTATATCTCTTGCTGAACCCAATTAGTCATCGTCTCTGCTAAAAGACGGGAATTAAACTGCACTGATGAGCTCCAATAAGAGCGAAGCGCGTCTATGGTTACTAACTGGATCAGCATCTGAAAGATGTTGAAATCTTGTGAAACATAGCGAGTGTTTTTTCTAATTCTTTGTTAGACATTGTTTCATGTAGAGTTTGATATTATACAATTATTACTTCTTCGTCCTCTTTGCAGAGTCGACAGACATTATTTTTTAAGTTCTTTTTGTTGATTTTCTTATTTGTAGATATAGAAATTAGTTACCTATACCGTCTGTCTATTTTAAAGGTGTACATAGGAGATTAACATGGGAAATCAGTTTTTTGCAATTTCCTACTCGCCTAATTATTTTAAGCAAAAATGTGTCAAATAAAAGTTTTAAGGCATAAAATTCTGCATCTAAATCAATAAACAGAATTACCTTTACATGCTTTGTAACGACATAAATTAATTATGAAAATGTCGAAATTACGTTGAAAATATCGACAGCCATGGATTTTAACAAAAAATAAATAAATGCTTGACGTTTCCCATGTTAATCTCCTATGTACACCTTTAAGACAGACACACGGTATATTAGTCTGTGAGGCTGCAGAATTAGGGAATAAAGTAAAACATTAATATTTGTATAAAAATATGATTTTTTTTAAAACAAATACAACCAATTCCAAGAACGTTAAACATTTTCCATATTTCTGGAAAAACCGTGTGTACATTTGAATAAATAAGCTCATAACAAATCCAAAATTCAACATAAAAGCAAATGTGTGCAGCATCTAAAACCTAAGCTCATGCTAAGAGAGCTTCCACGGGTACGGCGTCTGAAAGCTCTCATCTATAATTCACAGCAAACAGAAGCCCTCACTTATCCTGAAAATTTCATCGCCAACGAATGAGAGGAACATAAAACGTACAAAGAGGACTCGCCTACGTAATTGCATAGCTAATTTAAACGTAATAATAAGTTGCTGCAAATTCTAACTTGATTATTACTAGCTACAGAACATTACACAAGGAATATCAGTTCGTTTTGTTTCCATTTCCAATTCAAAGAACTGTGTTTAATATCGTTATACTTGTTAAACACTTCTAGTATTCCAACTATTACACAGTTTTTAATAAAATAGTACAGGTGTGTAGAGATGTTTTCAAATTATTGTCTAATATAAAATCTGAATAATTTTAACATACAAATTATTGTTACCATTTGTTGTACCGAAGGTTCGGAGTTCATTTCCAGTTAAAATACCTGTGCCTGTTTAATGCACACCAGAATAAAAGCTATATACAGGCTGTCTCACAACTCGCGCCCCAGATTGAATGCGGAAACACGAGACTGCACGCGGATGTGTAATTTCGAAGAAAAAATATCTAGCTTAAAAGATATTTTTACCTACCTAATGCACGTACTAACATACTTATGTCTTCACCTATTTATATGATGTGCAGTGCATATAATAGGTTATACATTGATATTGATATATTTAACATTGTATAATTGATATAGTGAACATTTCTCTTTATTTTTCTATTTTGTCATTCATACGTATGTACATGTTTTGTATTTTCTTTTGTATTTTGTACCTGTCCTGTAATTGGTCTTTGGCTGTTGGGCAGAAGTATTATAATAAATAAATAAAAATAAATAAATATTCGAGAAAAGACGTCTTAAAATTGATCAGAGACCTATACCTGTAACGTGTGTTGCCGTAATTTTACGTTACTAGGGTTTTATACAAATCAAATCTTCTTTAAAATGTGTGGGCGACTGTAGTTTTCGAAAAATGTCAGTGTCAAATTAAATTTGTTTTGATCTCAAAGAATTCAAATGACACTATTTTCGTTTAACACATTTTACACAACTGCTACAACACGTTGCACTGTACGATATAAATGATGATCTCGGATGACACCTAAATTTGTTGACAGTGAAAAGTCAACTCTAAAGTGTCAAAATTACAGTAAGTCAAACAAATTTTGTAACTCACTAGTAGTATTTTTAAAACCTAGCAACCAGTTTTATTTTGTAATAATATCATCACACCTCAAGATATCCTTCCGGGATTGGTGGATTAAAAAAGTCTTGTAACTCCGTTATGCAAGCAGCCGCAAATTATTTTCTTCTATTTGTTGGCAACATATTGTCGTCGGCAAGTGTCAGTTTCGTCTGGGGCGTGAGTTGTGAGACACCTGTATAGTGATTATGCTTATTTGTACTAAATATTTGAACCAATTTCCAAAAGGACATCGGTCAGCGTTTAGCGTTTGCTGTTTCCGCAAACAGCCTCAAGAATTTACCATCAGGGAATCTGTAGATAAGTGCACCAATGTAACTCGCCAATTTCTAAAAAATGCTTTCGATTTCTTAAATTTTATAAAATCTGTGAGGTGCTAACAAATAAGCCGCGACGTGTTTAATTACTTCCAGTCGCCTGAACCTTTTGTGTTCATTGTTATTATACGGTCGAACATTCTAGAGCTCTCTGCAAGTTACTGGCAGCTGTATAAAAGCTAGCATGCTCGAGAGATAGTTACATGGAAAGACATATAGTAACATTCACACAGAGTGTTATTGAAGCACAGCAGTATCGTTGTGAACGTATACAGTATAGTGTCGAGTGGTGGATTCGGGAAATTACTGGTTAACTGGGATAGCTGTGGATGTGAATACTCGGTAGTGTTGACGAGTATTGGGAAGCTATAGTGTACAAGGACAGTAACGGCGAGTCGGAAAGTTACTTGTATACCCGGATAACGGTGGAAGTGAATACTCTGTAGTATTGAAGAGTATTGGGAAGCTAGGTATACGGGGACAGTAACGGCAAGTGGAAGTGGATACTCGGCAGTGGTGTTGAAGAATTGTGGCATACAGACAGTCGGTGATACTGAGTCTGTGGAAGAGAGTTGCATAAATAGACAGAAAGTGAGGTGTGTGTCCGAGCAGTTGAATATACAAACGCTGTTGAGTTAGTTGAGTATATAGACGTTGTGGATGTCGGTAGGCGGACAGTTGAACGTGATATAAATAAACAGTGACATAAATAGTCGAAATAAATAATTAATAAGATCATATAAATAAATAGTCGTGTTAATTGTTAAATGTTAGTTATATATATATATATATATATATATATATATATATATATATATATATATACATATATGATTTAAAAATCATTATAAGAGTATTCAACAATGATATCTGTAGATGACAGTATAATATACAACAAAAGTAGTCATTGACATTTCGAGGTCGTAGCCGTTTGAAAATTCAATTCTTACTGAAACTCTGTGATTCCATTTCAGGCTCTCGGTGTCGAAATGTTGATGAATTCAGCATAATCAAGTCCAGGAGATATAAAAGAGAATAAAAATTGGGTAGATTTGGGCACAATGCAAGGCAATCATCTCTGAAAAGCCCTTTAAGCGTTGAAACAAAACACATTAATTTATCGGAATCCATTCTGGAAGTAGGAAACGGGATCGGCTTGTTAAAGTTTCGAATTCGTCGTTCACACAAAGACAATTTATATTCAAGGGTGGGATCATTATTTCAGATAAATTGGAGGTGTTCGAAGCCTAGCGTACAGAACAATGGATTGCGGTAAACAGGACCGTACCCCGGCAAATTTCCATAGAGAACAACACAAAATGAGAGATCTACAGAGCATTTTTAAAGTAAGCCTTGGTTTCCACCGTATATTTTAGTGCTTAAAATGATTCTATCATAACAGTCTCATACAAAAGTTTCGCCAAGTAAAGTAGTTTAAATTAAAGTTTATACAATATTTTTCATGTAAATATAAAAAAATACAGGGTGTAAATGAAATAAGTGCATTAAATTTAACCAGTAATATAACCCGTCGAGAGCAACAATATTTCTTAATAATTTTTTCTCGAAATCACATATTTTTTAGCATTTTTACCACCCCGTAAATTGTCGAGTCGTTCCAAATATTTTTGTGATAATTGAATGCAGTAGCAATAGCTATGAAAAATTTTGTTTTAGCAATTGAAAGTCCTGTCAATTGTTCCAATTAAATTTTGATATTAGTACTAAACTTGTTTATAAGGTAAAATTCTATCAAAATGCGAGTACACAGACATTGTAATTACTTACCTATGGTTTATTTATTTTTTTATTCGTATCTGTACTACATTTTACTTGACATCACGGTTGACATAAAAACAGTGTCATGGAGTTGCCAACGCATTTACACGGAGCGTTTCCAAATCATCACCAACTCATTCTGTTCTTAATATTCGCACATTTGTTAATCTTGTACATCTTTATCACATCACAATACGGAGTGTCACATATGACAATTTTTAAAAATGCAACAGTTATATCCATAACATGTGCAAAAAGTTCTATGTTTTCAGCACATAACAGATTTCAATTTTGGGAATGGCTCATAATGTTCATTAATGAGACTGAATTTACTTGGTAAGGTGTATTTATTATGCACTATACACATCTCGACAGACGAAAATGCTGTAAAAATTATCATTAAAAAATGTTTGGCCAGGAACAATAAATGGACGACTATTATTGGTACTTATGTACTTATGATTAACGTATTTAAACTATTATGATTTGTCGACGATAAATAATCATCTCATAACCTAAGAACTATGCTTTTGCTCTTCCTCGTCCCTCCTTGTCTTCCTCTATTCACACTATTCACAGGTAATTAAAAACCCTGGTTTAATACACAACTTTATAATTTTGTTATCCAAAATTTAAATTTCTTTATTTTAAAAACTGTACTATTACGTATTAATTAATAATAATGTTATTTCCCTTGATTCGTTTATTAATTACTGTGACTGTAAGTGTAACCGATAACCGACAATTTTTGAGCTGTTTGTATCCGACTTGAATACGGCAGCATTTGTTCTCCATGAGCGGGTAACGAAATATGCAGCAAATCTTTAAAGAATTTTAACTCAAAATCTAAAAGACTTAGAAAAAAAAGTTATTAAGAAATATTGTTCCTCTCATCGAGTTACATTACTGGTTAAATTTAATGCACTTATTTCATTTACACCCTGTATATTTATTTTATTTTCGTAAATAATTAAATAAAAAGATTGGAGCCAGAAATAGTAATGAAAAACAACCCCCCCTCCTGTGTCGTCAGAGTACATACGGCACGTCATTCATAGCCAATTGGAAAATAGTTTACGTTATAAATAAAAGTAAGCGATAGTTTGCCACTGTATGTGCTCTGACATCACATTTTTTATAATGACAGTAGTATTTAAATATGAAATTAAGAATCTCGCGTTTTGGTGTTTTGAAGTGTGTCAATGTAAGGCAGGCAAGCGTGCATCGTTGAGCGTTTTCAGTTTACAGTACGATAGGTTCTCTCGGTATACCTGCAGTGCACCGCGGTAATTAATAATTGTCGTGGGAATGTTTTGATCGGCATGCTAATAAATCACCCGTTGCTGTCGGTGACGCCGCCGTCCAACTTCCGCGCGTTAAAAATACAGAAGTAATTAAGTCAACAGACGGGACTGACTTCGTAATTACGGCGAAACAGAAAAGCAAAAAAAGTTTAAAACGCAAACTGTCAGCAAACAACTATTAGAAACTATTCAAAAACAAAGTTAAAGCAAATTAGCAAAGTTCCAACAAAAATCAATAGAAAAAGAAATGCAGACCAGGGAGAGTTTAACAGTGTAGGACAAGCACAGAGGGGGAAAAAATATCAGGAAAGAGACGCGTTTTAAAATGCGATGTAAAATGGAGAGGCGGAGCGAAGCAGCCTTCCCATTGGTTGAAACTCGCGGAAAAAATCCCCCACTCCCCTTACCCCGCCAAAGCACTACTTTGCCGGCAAACATTATTTTTGGACGCCATAAATTTGCGGACGCAAAATAAATATTTTTGCAAAAGCACAAAATGTTAAGGACTTTTCATTATGGAATGCTCTGCAGACGAATGAATTCTATGCAACGAAAGCGAAAGACTCAATCCCTCTATGTTTCAGGCGCAAATTAAACATTGTTTTATGCATTATAATATTTCAGCGTTCAACTTACATCAAATTTCAAAAGTTGCCCATTATGAACAGTTGTATGTGCTTTATTCGATTAGTTTTAATTCAGTTTCTTTCAATTTCACAAAATGAAATTATAACAAGTTTGCAAAATAAAGGAAATAGTTTTGCTTTTAATTCTATTATTTTCAGTTCGATAATTCAAAGTTTTACTTACATTGTTTTAAAAACTTTTTCTTTATAACAGATTTTTTGATCACAGATACTGTCAAAAAAACTGCAGTGGCCAGCACATTACCTTCCGTCAGTTCTATGTATTTTATACAAATTTCATACGGAAAGTTCCTTGCTAAATTAAATATTCTATTTCTTGTACATTACCTTCCGGCAGTTGCATGTATTTTATGCAAATTTCATACAAAAAATTATTATTTTGTGACGTTTTCTATATACAGGATAATGTATCTGCAGAAAGATTTATTATTATTATTATTATTATTATTATTATAATTATTATTATTATTTCTTGTACATTACCTTAAAGCACTTGTATGTATTTTATACAAATTCCATACAGAAAGCAAAAGATCCTATATTTCCAGTAAAATTATAAGACAAACACACTATGTCAATTTCACTTGACACTGACATCTTTCAATCAGAATTTTCTTAATATAGTAGCTGTTTCCATAGCTATGGCTACTTTATGAAATTTAATTTCTTTATAATTTTTTAACTCTATATCCATTTAATATTAAGTATAAAATGCACTCAAATCGTATAGAGAATAAAATATTCTTTAATATTTATAATAACATCAAATGTGAAAAAAATATATTTAACATAGTTTTTTCAAGAAAAACTGTTAAAATCTTCTAATGATGGTACTTCCGGTTGACCAATTGTAACCATAATCTAATCAGCTCTTCATATGGATGAAACGAAGTAGTATACGAAAAAATTATAATTTTTGTAACTGTAGTATTAGACGGTACGATGACGGTACGGATACTACTTGCTCCAATGTATTTTAATGGACCCATTTACATCTACGTTCACGGTACAATGACGGTACAATGACGACTCTTTGATATTTACTGATTTACATATCATCATTGTACCGTCATCGTACCGTCATTGTACCGCTAATGTAAATCAAGCATTACATCTACATTCACGGTACAATGACGGTACGATGACGACTCTTTAATATTTACTGATTTACATACCGTCACCGTACCGTTATTGTACCGTCATTGTACCGCTAATGTAAATCAAGCCTAAATATTACTGGGCCGTCATCGTACCGTCATCATACTGAGAACGTAAATGTAAATGGGTCCATTAAAATACATTGGACCAAGAAGATTCGTACCGTTATTGTACCGTCATTGTACCGCTAATGTAAATCAAGCCTTATAGTGGTTACATTCACCATTACCATATTTATAGTTTCATTGCTGGACCCGCCATAGTCATTTTTTCTGGCTATACGAATACCAAAACGTAAAATTGAAACGGTTTTACACATTATGCAATTACAAATTATATCAAAAATCTTATTGCACGATCAAGACTTGATGATATTCAAGCTCTAGTCAATACCAAGACAAGGTCGATTATGTTCAGATCATTCGGGCCCAGTGCGAAGACTTGGTTTCGACTTTTCGACTAACTATTTACATTCTTTCGTGAATGCAGCATTCGATAATATTGACAAGAACATATTAATAAAGATCATGAAAAAGGGTCTCGTGTCAGGGGCCCGATTCTTGAAATTGTTCGCATACATAAGTGGGAGAGATGCGCATGCGAACTGCATATTGGTATTCTTGAAACGAAATCGTGTGGTTGTAGGCGAATATTCCGTGCGCAATTACATCGCATGGGTATGAATAACTTGAAAGTATCATTCGCACACGAAACTGAAACTGTGTCTTTCACTGCTACTTGTGTTTGGTGTATCAGTACTTAGATGATATAAATCAAATTATGTTTTTTTATAATTCCGGGTACGTTTTATGATCTTATAATGACGGCAATTATAAATCTAGAATCTCCATACACTTGAGTATCGTTATAATATTCTACAAATGTGTGCTCGTGCATTCGTAGAGCGATGCAATTGATTGTTAGAAAGGAATTTTAGGTGCCTCTTAACGAGCTTTGCACTCCAAATCTGAAATGGTTAGCAAAATTAAAGTATTATTATTACATAACATTTGCATATTAATATTGCCATATTATGTACGTACATACTGTAAACTAAGAAAAATAATACCTACTATATCATATATATATATATATATATATATATATATATATATATATATATATATATATATATAACACTTATGGCTTATGACAGCGTCGTTGACAGCTACGGCTGACAGCTTTGGTTGACAGGTTGACAGTGACAGTTAAAAAACAATTATATGATGAAGCATTCACGTGGTACAAATGTTTCGTTTAGATTGGCTGCTACAAACTACGTTCGCTTGCTTTCGATAATCGTGTGCGTAGGCTTCGGCCGAGTTTCCTTTGGTATTCGAGAATACCACTCATACGTACAGTACTGTTCGTGCACGAAACTAACCACACGAATTTTGTCGCGTGCGGAAAATTTCGCATGATTTCAAGAATCGGGCTGCTGGTCGCGAATCTGGGGAACCGGGTACGATCCCGACCAACGCCAAATATTTCGAATTTTAAATGACACTAAATTGACCCCTGTGGTGCACTCTCCGCGCCAGCAATGATAAATGCCCGCACGGTACAAATATGCCATCATCATTACCGATATCTGCGTACAAAGCAGACTGGCACATCCAGCAACGGGTAATATGCCGTGATGATATATTTATTTATTTATGAAAAGATAGAACGTAAATACTTATTTAATAAAAAAAATTCTTAGTGACAAAAGGGATTTGTGGATTTCAAAATGGAGTGTCGTAATAAAAATTCAAAACAGCTCACCTCGTCCGCAGCGCTTGTGCTCCTCCTTGCGGTGCCTCTCAGAACCTGCAACAACCAAGTCCAAAATGATATTTGAAGAGGAATCTATTTCAATTAAAGTTAAGCTTGATTACAAAACTTTAATTTGAGCAGAACGCCTACCACATAGCTGAGTTTAATTACAAACTTTCCGTGCGAAGCGCTCCAAAACTAACCCGGATCCGGAGTCCGGAGTGAGTCCGGAGCGTCCGGAACCAACGCGGAGCCGAGCACCAGCGCCGCGCCACGACCAACCACGGAATTAATTGCACATTATTAAAGTATAATAGTCATCAAGCGAACTATGATAAAACAAGTGATGCACTGGAGAGGTTTTACCAACACTGGAACCAATTCAAATTGCAGTGCCCAATGGAAGGGGGAAACAAATGACAGTCGTGTCAATGCAAAATGGGTGAAGATACGCAGGTAATTATCGATTTTTAACGCACCGTAATAATCTTTATAATATTACTAAAAAAAAACTATAATTTCAAAATGTTATTCTTTGGAGTAACGAATGCCCAGCGCAGAAATTTAATTTTCTCATCTATTGGCAACACAAAATTAATAAAATTTAGTACCGCCCAATATATGTTTTGAATAATTTTCCCAGTTATCTGAGTCATATTTCAAAACTTTTGGTGTAGACAGTTGGTCACAATTCACAATAATTACAATAATTTAAAAAGTTTCTTCACATTAATATAATATTGGGTTGATGCATAAGTTCGTAGCGTTTTTGTTAGACATGCCAACGTTATTTACAAAGTTGTTCTAATAAAACACTGGATAGCTGACGCACGTTTAACAAGTGAGGCAAGTGGTAGGGGTACGGCGCCATTTGCAGAAAAGGCAAAACGTCAAACTTTCGTTGGTCTATTATTATATTAGAAGGTAGTTTTCTTGAATGAAGTGGTGTTTGAGTTGTATTCTTAGTGAATAAATACGTTAAGTAATAATAAAAGGCAATAGCAATATGCCGTCTTCTTGTAGTGCTTTTGGGTGCACAAATAGACATAGCAAGGATAACATCATTGATCTAATAAATACATATGGATGGAGTCTTGCCTATAGCCGTACACATTGTGCTGTGTGGTCAACATTCGAGAGAGATAGTTATACACAAAGTTCTACAGTGGGAGAGCGATAGAAGAACGTAGACGTTAATCACGTGGTACGACTACCGTGTACGCTCTGTAAGGCAACAGGAAAAGTTGAATAAAATGAATAAAACTAATGATTTTTAATAAATAATTTTATAAATCATTAGTTACTTTTGTATTTTAATAGTGTAATAAGCAAATCAATATATTATTAACTGGCCAATGACTATTAAACTACATTATTATCAAATTAAAAATTTTCTTATATTATATGCACAGCACACCTTAACCATTTTAATTTTTGGTATCCTTAATACTTTATTTATAATACTTTTCTTATTATATTTAAATAAAACAAGAAATTTCGAGAGCGCTGTAATACATTTCTAGCGACAGTAGACCCCAGTCACGTGGTTCTCGCTCTGTCTTTATTGCACACTGTTAACCACAGACTATCCTTGTCTACACCCCTTCCATTTACGAAGTATTTATTAGTTCTATGGATAACATCGACAATTTTTCAAGTAACTATTATTGTTCATATATATGTATACATATTTATTCATACTAATGTTTTAAAAATTTTACAGATTTTCTTTAAATAATAGTGGTATATTACGATTGTGGTTAGATGCCATAAAAGGAAAAGATTTCACACCTACAAAAGCATAAAAAAATTACAGTGATCGTTTTCTTGAAACTGATTATTTGAAAAGGCCTGGAACATATATAAGAAGATTAAAACCAGACACAGCATCTTCTGTATTTCCAAATTTTGCACCACATATACAAAAGGCACCTATTTAATAATCAAATATTATTTTTAAATTCATAATCCTATTTTATTGTGAATTTGCTATATATGTAACAAATGTATATTATATTATTAAAATATTTACTATATTTTTTTAAATATAAGCAATAAATTTTAAAAAATCTGTCAATTCATCCCATTTAAATTTGTTTCTATATTTAACTTTAAATTTGGCGCGTATTTTGCCTTTTCTGCAAATGGCTACATTCCAGTTGCTTATATATATATATATATATATATATATATATATATATATATATATATATATATATATACATATATATATATATATAAAAACGGTTTTCCCATGTTAAATGCCTATGTAACGGATTTCGAGCGCCACCCGGTATATATATATATATATATATATATATATATATATATATATATATATATATATATATCCTTGTGTTTAACAAATTGTGAAAAATTGACAGCTATCGGGAGTTGAATCCGAGACAACTACTTTGCCGGAATAGTGCTCTACCAACTAAGCTATTGGCTGCTCTCCTCCCGATGGCTGAACAATCTTTCACTTTTAAAGTCGTATAACTGCTGAGGATCGTTAATTTGTATTTCCTTTATTAAAAAATAGATAAATTTTGAATTCAATAAAAACGCTATGCATCGACCTAATATTTCGGCCAAAACTTGAGTGAGAAACCAATTACAGCTATTAATTATTTCTCCGTGAGAATTCTAAATTTTACAAAATACATAGTATAGTATCTATATACTATCCAATCGTATTAGCATTGATTTATTCCTAATGGTAGAAGAACAAATCATTTACTTCTTTAAACTTAACTAAACCATGTAAACCATTGTAAAATTAATATTTCGTGCACCTGTCACTAGCTAATGAAACAACTCTTCCATTACGATCAGCATCGCATGCGGATTGGATTCGAATTCGAGTTGCTATCGAGTACAGGACATTAAAAGAATCGCCTCGTTCTGCTCGGCACAATCTCATTATACTTTTACAGTCGTCGACAACAGCTGTAGTGCTGCCATTTTCCTACACGGGACCACATGTACGGCAATGTTTACTTGCGTTAGTGTTATGGTCGACGTCGTAAACTGAGACATGTTGAGAGGTTGTTGGGATTTTATGGAAGTTTTTATTTCAAAGATTTTATATTTTGTAGGGAATGTATTATATTTTTGTTGGGTCAAAAGTGGATTCAACCCTACAAGCCCAAAATCATACTTATTTTATACAAAATATAATATCTACTCAAATGGTTAAAAAATTCAACAAAATTCTTTCGGCTACTTTAAATATTGGCGACTAAAACTACCGATCGCATACAGAAACATTGTATAACCAACATTCGTTTTGAAGTATACTAACAAATTCATTAAACTTTTTATAAATAGTGTTAGTAATAATTTTGTGTACTTAAATTATAATGACATTCGAAGAAAGTTATCTTAGACTTATTACTAAGGAAATGTTTACTTATTTGGAGGCAACAAATTCTTCTCGAAGTTTTATAGAAGGTGGAAAATTGTTGAATCGTGGGTTGTTATTTTAATGGGCTGTGTTTAAACAAGTGCTCTAACGTCACATCCTCATCAGATTAGAAGAACTTTAAATTTACAATTGATTATTTACAAAATGCTCTTATATAGCTAGCTATAGCGGCCAGTGCAAACATATTAAAGCTATATTTTGTACAAGATAGTAAAATAGTACCATGGATGTTAAATAAATATGTATTTACTTTACTTAGTTAAGAAAATTAAAATGGAACTAATGTCAAATATCTTTCAAATTGTTTTAATTACAAGTGTAAGAAATATAATGAATGCTACATATAAAGTGAAAAGTGTATTATTTTACTCATGAATTGGTCAGGAAATAATAGAATACTTTTCATTTTTGGCATTCTCTTATGATTCGTCACTTGATTTCCAGTTCGTATTTTCCTAATCCAGCCCTGTGTTTTGTCGATAGACTCCATTTTACCAAATTTATTTTGGATGTCACTCTTCCTCTCACCAATTTTTGGGACAGATATTTTCTTACTACCCCGAGAATGACAGCCATAAACGTAGCAATTGACGTTAATATTTTTTCGTTCTTTGCTCATATTGCAAAGTAATTTATATGTACTTTAAAACAAAAAGACATACAAAAAACCGACAAGGAATCCAATTCACTATATATATTTACTGTAAAGTTGAATAACAGAATACCATTTTCAAGAGTTGCAAATATCGTTGCGTAGGCTTCCACAGTCTGAGTCATGAGAAATATTCGTTTTCCGGGAATGGACTGTGTCATATTTTGAGTCAGAGCTCAATGTTTCGCCCGCAGTCGTATGGGGCATCTTCAGGAGCAAGGGGGATAGTACTGTCTTAAACAAGGTTACCCGAGTGTCAACCACGCTAGAGGCCTAGTTTAAGCAACAAGAGGACGAGACTCAGTTTACAAGGTTACCCGACGTGTAAACCACGCTAGAGGCCAAATAAACCAAGTGACGTCACTTGGTTTATTTGGCCTCTAGCGTTGCAAATATCGTCCGTCTGAAGGATTCACGTTAATTTTAGTCGCCAATACACTTGAAACTTTTAAAAAACTGTGGACCAAATGACTGTAGATAATAGTTCGACCGGTATTTTAAGGGTCATCTTGTAGTCCAGATTTAGCTTATATCGAGTTATGTATATAAACATAAAAATAAACACTAATATTTATTTAAAAGAATGTAAATCATAAAGATGTCAATATTCAAAAATATCTTTCGTGAAATGCCAAAATACGAAACCTTGTCTATCGATATTTATCGCCCAAACAAAATCACTCAATTCTCACGTTATGTAACTGAAGCAACTTGTGGCTATTATATCCAAACATCGAGAAATATAGCTCTGAACGACTCACTGTTTACTACTTTCCATAAATCAGTAAAAGTGAGTGCCATCTATAACCGTCAGGACTCAAATAAAAGCTCCAAGCGAAAACCAATTGCTAAAAGCTGTCTGGAATTTGCACCCATTCTTAATACATTTTCATCATGCGTTGTGTACCTGATGCTATGGAAACGAATTTCAATTCGGCGCTGATCGGTTCGACCAGAGACAAATCGAACAGTTGTAATTATTGGTGGTGATACCTAGGGGGTTTATTTTACTGTAAAGTGTATTTGCGTCTTGAATCGTCGTGTTTTTCTTTTCCAATATCTTCAGAATTACATATACCAATTGTCCTTAGGTCTGCCTCGCACTCTTTTCTCTACCACGTTCGTTATTCATATCTATTTTTGTTCATTCTGATCAAGTGCCTGTGGAGGCTTATCAGTAGACAGGTCAGGCAGTGCCACAATTACAATTTTCACACAATTCAATCACAAATATTGAACTGATTAAATCATGTGCTATAAGCAATATGGGTATCTGTAATAATAAACGAAAGAAAGGGTGTATCCTCTTTTTTAAACACACTGTATATTTGTAAAAAATGTGGTATCCCCCATACAAGTTTTGAACGCAAATATCTCGAGAAAGAAAAGAGATATCGACCTGCGGTTTTAAAAGCTTAAATCTAAACCCTTCAAACTACTTAAATACAAATTTTTAGATTTTTTAATTTTTTTAAAATTTCGACCCATTTTTAAACCACTCCACTCTCATACCCAAAAATGGGTGTGCTGTACACCTTCAACGACCTCACCAGTAAATTCCTCGTGCCAAAAAACATAAGGATACCAATTTTCATCAAAATATTCCAACGGATACATTTATTATTAAACATTCTTTAAAATCGTCAAAAACTGAAAAAATGGCAAGGGGTACACCTTAGATTTTTTGCGATTTTTGGCCATTTTCAGACTTTTTCTTCTGGACATTGTAATAGTTGTTCAAAAATTATGAAAATTGGTACACTTATGTAACTTTGCTCGTAGAATCTAGTGGTGATATCGCCAGGGGTGTACAAGTGACCATTTTCGGGATATGGCCCAAAAATGGGCATTTTTGAATAAAATTTTGAGGACGAATATTTCGGAAACGAAAAGAGATACCGACCTGCGGTTTCAAAATCTGGAATGTACACGGTGAGAAGAATACATATGTATCAAAATCTCAATTATTTTTTTTGAGCCGAAATTTGATAATTTGTGTGTTTGAACGCAAATATCTCTAGAAAGAAAAGAGATATCGACCTGGGGTTTCAAAATCTTAAATCTACACCCTTCAAACTACTTAAATACAAATTTTCAGATTTTTTTATTTTTTAAAAATTTCAGGCATTTTTTTAACCACTCCACCCTCATACCCAAAAATGGGTATGCGGTACACCTTCAAAGACCTCACCAGTAAATTCCTCGTACCAAAAAACATCAGTATACCAATTTTCATCAAAATATTCCAACGGATACATTTATTATTAAATATTCTTTAAAATCATCAAAAACTGGAAAAATTGCAAGGGGTACCCCTTACGATTTTTACGATTTTTGGCCATTTTCAGACTTTTCCTTCTGGAGATTGTAATAGTTGTTCAAAAATTATGAAAATTGGTATACTTATGTAATTTTACTCGTAGAATCTAATGGTGATATCGCCAGGGGTGTATAAATGACCATTTCAGGGATATTGCCCAAAAATGGGCATTTTTAAGCAAAATTTTGAGGACGAATATTTTGGAAAAGAAACGAGATATCGACTTGCGGTTTCAAAATTTGGAACGTACATGTTGAGGAGAATAAATATGTATCAAAATCTCAATTATTTTTTTTTGAGCTGAAATTTGATAATTTTGGTGTTTTTTTAGATTTTTGGACTTTGACACTGCAATAAATTATTTTTAAGGGTAAGTTCTGGTAGATACGTTTGAAAGACATATATGAGCATGTAATAAAGATGTATTTATGTATGATATATTCGTATGAATATTAAAATACCGAACGTGATGATATAAAATTTATTTTTATTTATTGTTTCATTACTTTAAGGTCAAATTAATATAGATAGAAGATTAGGTATGGTAAAATTATTAATTAATTTATTTACATATAATAGTAATAGATATTTCTGACCATAAATAGAGCTGTAACAACCAAAAATATAAGTATGAACCATCAATATATCATCATAATATTTTAATTTCAATTATAATAAAACTAAACCTATCATAGTATGAAAAAGTTAATAATTTTTAAAATTTTCGAATTTTTAGTGCCTTTAACATCTACTCTATTCCAAATTCTTACAACTTTCAAGTCTTCTGCTATCATTTTTTTCAAATTTAACAAAAGTAAACCAAAGATATGTTGAATGATATAGATGAAATTACATAAAAAATCTGATGTGGCTAGCACATTACTACAGATGGGTCAATTCCCGAAATTTAATATCTAGTTACAAGCTTCTGAAGGTGTCAATTCAACTTCGTCATTGTCCAAATCCTGCCGGGACGATATGGTAGATTCTGCGAATTCCTGGCAGAGTGTAACTGATTCGAACGCGGCCCAATGGATGGCAATAAATCGTCTTAATGCGCTGGTGGAAAGTTGCGCGCGTTGTTTTTTGATGGCGTGAAAAGTGAAATGGATGGACGAGACGCGATTTGCAAATGAGAATCGAGGATGAATCGAGAGTGAATTGACTGATTGGTTTATGATGCTGTTTGCTTAATTAGTTGCCAAAACCAGCACAAGATATTATTTCTTTTTCGCATTAATTGCTGGTGACAATTTTATGAAATATTCATAGTTTCGTGTACTGTCTTTTTTTATCGTATTCGTTAAACATGGTAGCACTACTTTCATCATCAAAGAATGATTAGTTCTAAACAAACATGACCTTAAAACTATGTCATGTATCTTTACTGGTCATTTTAAATGTTTGTCACAAGCTATTGGCTTCATTATTATTATTATTATTATTATTATTATTATTATATTACAAGAGGTGGTCTCCTGTGGATCCCTGTACTGCGACCTGTAGATCTATTGTACCCTCCAGATTTACTCCTATTCTAGGAGTCCTGTTTGTTTAATAAACTCCAGGGTTTTCTTCAGATCTAAATCTTTTAGCATATACTGCTGGATCTTTTCTGCCCCCAGGATATTATATCTGCTGTTCGTAAAGGCTTCACAGTGGCATATAATGTGCTGAGGGGTTTCTTCCTTTTCACCACACCACCTGCATGTTGGTTCTTGTGTTAGTCCCATCGTGTGTAGGTGTTTGTTTAGTAGACAGTGTCCTGTTATTAATCTAACGTCTTGTTTGCTCATTAGGAGTAATCGTTCCGTTCTTTTCTTGGTTGGTTCATTTAGGACGAGCTTTAAGTGTCTCTGCCCTGGTGACTCCAACCAGTGATTCTTGTGCCATTGATTCAGCAATGTTTTTATTTCCAGCTTAACTGTCTCCGCTGAGATTCCGAAAGCCGGTTCTGATCCTGTGAAAGGAAAACTTATCCCCTTCTTAGTCAGACTATCTGCTACTTGGTTTCCTTCGATTTTTGAATGCCCGGGTACCCATATTAATTTCAATTTGTTCCTCGCTCCTAGTGCATTTAGTCTGTGGATGCACTCTAGAACAAGTCCAGATTCTGTCTCACAGGATTCTAGTGCTTTTAGTGCGGCTTGGCTGTCTGTTAATATATATTGGCTTCATACCTGAATACTAATTTGTTTTGGTAAATAATGTGATAAGAAGAGGGTACGTGCAATTATAAATTATAGTTCAGGAATAATATTTCAACTTATCTTTGTTAGTCAAAATCCTGTTTAGAAATATTTATCATTTTTCCGAGGGTTTTTGTTTAGTCACCGATCTTTGACAGATATATGTTGATAAGTCTTGAAATTTTAATGCATACGTGCGTGACTTTGGATGCCCTACGCTTTGATGACCTTCACCCTTCAACCCGCAGCCTCTCACGGAAGAGAAAAGATAAGATTTTTAGATATAGTCGGGTTAGTATTCTTATGGTGTAAACATGTAGAGTCTAGTTTAGTTTGTCAAGTCGAGAAGACGTCTGTACTCTTATGTAAATATGTAGAGTACCCCATACCTATATGTGATGTGGATCTCATACAATCCAATGAGTTTAACTAACGAAAAAACTGTACAAGCCAGCCGTGGTGCAATTGGTAGCTTGCAACAGTACAAATGTTGAGGATGAGGGTTCAAATACCGCCGGCTAGCATTCTTTTCATAATTTCTTTCTTTGATTTAATATCATTTTAAAATACCACCTTCATCTACTATATGTGGAGTTTAAGTTTTGGCTCGTATTCCGCGAACGCGAGTATTTGGCCTAAAGATGCATCGTTGGAACATTAGCATCAGCTTCTAGGTGACTCCCCTCGAGTTACAATAAAGATTTGTTTTAAGTTATATATCAATTGAACAAAAATAATGAAAAATAAAATCTGTTGGATAACAATTTCATTCTTACCTTCCGTCACCTTTAGGTAGGGAAGGTATTGTCTTTGGTCAAAAAATTGGTGGTGAGTTTTTGATGAATAAGCACGTTTTAGGGACCCTAGTATACGATTTTACTATTTTTACGATGTTGTCAGTATGTGTATGTATGTGTGTATGTATGTGTGTGTGTGTGTGTGTGTGTGTGTGTGTGTGTGTGTGTGTGAACTACAATTCCAAAAATTATAATTCTTTCGTATTTCTCTTCGTTACATCCATGTGAAGAGCTGATCAGATTTTGGTTATAATTGGTCTACCGGAAGTACCCTTATTTGAAGATTTTAACAGGTTTTCTTAAAAAAACGATGCTAAATATATTTTTTTACATTTAATGTTATTATAAATATTAAAGAATATTTCATTCTCTGTACGATTTGAATGCATTTTATACTTCATATTAAATGGATATAGAGTCAAAAAATTGTAAAGAAATTAAATATCATATATTAGCCAGCTATGCTATAACAAGTGCAGTTGTCAGTATATTTGTGTTATAATTTTACTGGCAATATAGGATCTTTTGTTAGAAACTTTCTGTATGGAATTTGTATAAAATACATAGAACCATAGAAGTGACGCACAAGTGACGGAAGGTAATGTGCTGGCCACATCAGATTTTTAGTATAGGGTGTTATTAATAACTCAAAAGATTTAAATGACAGAACGATATCAAAATGCAGAGTATTAATAAGCAACGGAATAATAATATTATTGAGAGAAGTGAAAATATTGATTAAAAACTTCGTGTATTCGATTATTTAATGAAAAATGTAGTCCGTATATATTTAAACGATGAAAAGAATTTAAAATCATAAACTGCTTTATTAAAAATACCTGAAATTTAATTGCAATAGAGTAGGGTTTACAAGTATATGACGTTTTTTATTAAAAAAATATTCTTGTATTAGTATATTACCAGCAAACATATTTAGTAAAAAAAAAAATTAAAACTAGAAATAATAATCATACATAACCATTAATTAATTTCAAATTTACATATGGCAAAGATTCAGTTCCTGCTTGTTACATTAAAGTAAGTTGTTATAAACATTTATATTTAATTAATAACACACTTGTATCATATGTTATTTATATTGCAAACAAAATAAAAGAATTACTTTATTTATTCATCTTTCAAACCCGTGCGACAAAAGTAAATACATGTTTAAAATTTAATTTTATAATTAAGTCAAATGTAAATATTTAAACTAATAAGAACAAAAGGTCCATTAAGCTCGTAAAAAAGTCCGGTAGCTCGGTAGAATTTTTATGATTAAACCCTAAATAAAACCTGTGCATAAGCATGCAAATTAGTCCGCGGAACCAGCGAAACACAAGTAAGAATTAAAGACCAGGACATTTTACTACCAGACAAATATTACCGTTCGCGCATGCATCTACATATTTACTCGGTTCGTCCTGTGGATATTCGTCCCAAAATGAGAAAAGACACACCGATAGACTAATGATAATGATGATGATAATAACGATACTAAATTGGAATATAAAAATTCTAATCTTGGTCCTCTGTTGTTCAATTTATTCATTAATGCCTGCTCTATGCTGATGACTTAAAACTCTATGCAGTAGTTAATACAGTTGACGATTGTTTAATTATTTAATACATCCAAATGTGATATTATGACATTTTCGATGAAAAAGTCTCCTGTCATCGACAATTATGTAATGGTTATCTAGAATTGCCGTAAAAAGGGATCATGGGGTTCTATTTGATCCAAAATTCGATTTTTCTTGTCACATTAATGACACTGTTTCATGCAGTTATAAAAACCTTGGATTTATTGTACACAATTCTCGTGATTTTCAGAACTTAGCAACTAGGGATTCACCAAGCCAAACTACTTGGCTTGAAATAAAAAAGCTTGGCTTGGCTTGAAACTTCAAGCTTTTTTATTGTTAGGTTTAGCTTGGCTTGAGCTTGATGAAAACAAAGCTTGGCTTGGCTTGATTTTCAAGCTTTTTCAAGCCTTTTCAAGCTTTTTAAGCTTTATAAATGCTCATGCGCACAGTAGGTATATGGGTCTTTAAAACCAGTAGCAGCTGTTCTGTATCAAGATTTCAATATAAATATTCAATGTGAATTAAATTAAATATATCGGTATATCGATAAATCCGATATATCGATGTATTGGAATATTGATATTTCAATATATCGATATGTTATGTCGATGTTTCATTGTACCATAGCGATATATAAATCACGTATTGTTTTACATAAATTTATTGTGGTACAATTGAAAAATATCTTCTTATGCGTAAAGATAAACAAAACAATAATATAAAATTTATGAAACTTACACCAAGTGTTTTTTCTTTGTAATTATTAAACATTTATTTTATATACTTGATACACAAAGCGAATTACAATGTGCGATTAGATTGATCAGATTGAGAAAATAAGTGGTCTTTGTATAATAAGAATGATGAAGGGTATAGTTTCCTATTTACAAATTTTTGAAGTTTACTACACTGGCAGGTAATGAAGGCTGGTACTTTTGGGAACTCCAATTCTTAGGAGTTCGCAAAAATGTGCCGAAGCAATGAGAAAATATGTTACCACCATAAAATTACGGTTTTGTCGGCCGCGACAACATTTCTTAAGAAAAGCTTGAAAAAGCTTGTTTTCAACTAAGCTACTTGACAGTCGAAGGCTTGAAAATTCAAGCTTTTTTAAATGTTAGGCTTTGTTTGGCTTGAGCTTGGTGGAACAGAAGCTTGGCTTGAAAAGTCAAGCTTTTTGAACGGCACGCTTGGCTTGATTTTTCAAGCTTTTTCAAACCAAGTCAAGTCAAGCTTTCAAGCCTCAAGCCAAGCCCGCGAATCTCTATTAGCGGGTTACTAAATCCCTTCTTAATTGCTTTGTACGAGCAAAATTAGAATACTGCTTTCTTATCTTTATACAAAAACTCTGTTAGACCGATTGAAGCAATACAATGTAAATTTACCAGATATTGATGGTATAAACTTAAACTTATTCTGATTTTCATTATAGTTCAGCTTTATCTACTTCTAAAATGATTTCACTTGAAAACAGACGTATCATACAATCTTTCTTGTTTATTTACAAATTGCTAAATAACATTATATAGATTCCAGTCTTTTATCTCAACTAAACATTTTTGTTCCACGGTCACACCATCCTCGTTACAGGGTAATTTTTTCCTAGTACAAATTATGAATTCAAAACTCCTTTACGTCGTACATGTTTATTATTCAACCAATTTTATAATAATCCTGTAGATTTTTTTTGATTCGATGTCAACCTTTAGATATAAGATACTGGAATATTTTACAAATTTAAATTATTAATTTGATTTTATGTGGCATTATATTTAAGTGTTGTTATAAAGTATTTGGTCCATTTGTGATCGTAGGACAAAGTGTGGGGACACAAACTCCTCGTGCACCTCAGCAAGTATTACCGCGCTATCCAGGTATCCGGAGCTTCGAAACGCATAAATCATTGTAGATTTATCCTCGGCAGTAATCCGCGCCCGAATCCCGCTGGCCAACATTCGTAATTATTTTGCAATTTATAATAGCGTCTGCAGGCCGCGCACAGAGTACAACCATGAATTATAGCGAAAGCGAGTGCAACAAAAGCAGCCGTTTTATTGTGCACAGCAACGGCACCGCGCCCGGGCAATATGCGTTGATGCATTTGGGATTAAGATGTTATGCACAGTGAAACGATGTGCATGTGATCCATCATTTATCATACACAAAAACAACGCAAATGTCTAATACTATCATTTATTTTATTCATATTGATTCTGGACCATTTGGAACTTAGCACTAAATAAATCTTCTGTGTCTTAAATGCTACCACCATTTTGTAACGGTTGAATCAACACGCACATACGAAATTAAATAGAAAGTGAAATAATAAACTGGGGTCTCATTTTATAACTTTGAAAACTATTGTAGATTGAAATCTATCAGATTTCCCTTCCACTCTATAGCCACCATTAGTTTCAAATTTAAAATTGACTGTCTGAGACCAACCGAATATAGTCTACAGAGATACATTCAAACGTCGCTCTTAGGGGGCATTCACAAATGAAAAAAACGTTTATGGTTTTTGTTTAGGTTTAAGTAAGTCATTCATAAATGTAACTTTAAATTACCTGAAAATTAATTTTCATATGTACAGACATCTGTGTAAATGCTTCAAAAACAAGATTAAAATATTGGTAGAGCAGTACTCAACAAGACACCTGTGCGCCGTGAAACTGTCATTCGCTTGGCATTATTGGTTATATTTCAGCAATTAAGTTATGACAGTCTCCATGTTTTTCTCGCATTTGTTTAAAAAGCCGAATCCACCAAGTGGATACTAACAGGCTTATTCTGTAAAAATAATGTTATATAACAACTATCGTTATTTATAAATGTAACGATGTGTTCCTGAACGTCATTTCGTAAAAATCGTATTCACTATAAGTAATATCGTTATAAACGTCCTCATACCGTTTGTCACAACGACTTTAGCCATTTTTTTTAGAAAAGTTAGTAGCTATTATTGAAAATTAAATTGTCATTGTAATGTCGTTTTGCAAAAAATATTAACATTATTATTTTAATTATTATTTCTTTATTGAGTAAAGAATATTCATAAAACACAATTATCCCATAAAAGACTTTCACGACCACAAAAATTTCTTCTAAAATGTAATTATGGTTGTTAATTATATATTTGATGCAAGAATAAATGTTTTGTTACCTATTTTCCATTTCTTCCTGCACAAATATAAATAATAAATTAATTAACCCTTCCATTTGCTAACATTTGACATTAACGGACTGAATAACGACAAGTGAATCCTTATCGTTCACGAACTACTTAAAATAACGGCAATACGATTTCAATATAACGACAATGGTTTTATAGAATACGCTTTTTGAAAATTTTCGTTATTTAACAACTTTTTCATCATAACGATACGTTATGGTATAACGACATTCTTACAGAATAAGCCAGTAAATAAAGATGAGTGTATATATCTATGTCATTTCAAACTCGTTCTCATTGGTTTGTGACGTCAAACTAAATCATAAACCTAAAGTTTGGACCTTGCAATGTTTAGCTTTATGATTTAAGAGACCCTAAATTTTGAAATGTGAATGGAGTCATTACATAATATGCGGCCAAAGTCTTTAAATCTAAAGTATAAAGCATAAATATAAACCTAATTTTCATTTGTGAATGCACCTTTAATGTGAAATGAGACATTAAAGCCAGAAGATAAAGCAATGGGTATGCTTCCAGGTGAAAAACTACCACTAGGTAATGATCAGAAATGGCCCATTTGGAAATCTGTAAATCGCCTACTAATTCAAGTAGGAAAATGTGTAGTAAACATGTACAACTGGGGGTACCAAGCAGAACCCACTTTATATCATTGTGGTCAAGAACAAACAATGGCCCACCTGCTCATGTGCGCCAACTTAGAAGAGGAATGCACGAGAGAAGATCCTAGCTAAGGCAACACCACTTGCTATAAACTGTGCAATTTTTTGGATGAATACTATTTACCTATAGGCCACTTCTCTGCCAGTTTTTGCGGACGGTTTTTCCTCTGGCAGGAAGAAAATCTCCGGAGAAGATGCATCCTCTCCATCCTAGTCAATGCCGGCCGATGCATAAGGCCTATTTCCATAATTTCCAAATTTGTCTATTTATATGGTTATAACAACAAGCTCAGCTAACTCACTCCATGTGGTCTGGATGCGGTATTACGATACCGAAAATCGGTCACTTAAGTATTTAAGTATTTAAGGAGTGAGAAATATTTGTTATGTTTTATATATTTATTTTGTATTATTTTTTTTATTATGTATGGTTTGAAAACAAATAATAATAATATACAGTAGATTTCATAGTTACAAAATCAGACCCCTGAACGTTGCCAAATACTACCTATATTTCGAACATCCTATATATGAAAAATTCAAGTAATGTTTTACAAACAAATTTTAAACATTCAAAGATAAATTTTATAAAATGTAAAATGAAACTGATAGACTTCAAAAGAGAAGACGATATCTTAGAAAAGATGAAGAGCCAGTTACATAAAGCGTTGTTAACTTATCATATGTTTAACTACACATTGTAACCATGGATACGTAAAAAACATTGAAAAATATGCCTTGTCAAAGTTAATATAATGATTAAAGTTAACATTGTTTTATGCAACTGGGTCAAAGAGTTATCACGAAGGAAAAACGAACCATCGTAGCATTCAGGAAGTTCATAATCAAACTAGGAAAATTTATTATTGACCAAACCAAATTATAGCTATTAACATACCTAGGAATGTTATGCATACCATAACTGCCGCAGATGTAAGTTTGAAATCCGAGCTCGTAGAGCAAGGATTTTAAGACATCTAAGGCTTGTTATGATTAATAACATCCGTGGTTTGTTCAATAGTTTATCGGTTTCAGAAAATTAAGACATTATTGATAAACATCATTTTTTGAAATTCTCTTATTAACGCTACTTTCAGATTGCTATGGTTAACATAACAATTATTTTGATATATGTCAATATGACAAATATTCAAATTATGTGCTTTATTCCTCATATTTATTACTTTAGAATAAATTAGACCATATTTAGAACGATAGGCTAATGTTATCTGTAGGTATTAATGAAGAGCATTGCATTTATTCTATTTTATTTTCATTTTGTAGACCGCTGTTGACAAGTAAGTATGGTAATAATATTACCAAACAGATACAGTTATTACTTAGTTACCAGCCTACTTTTGTAAATGTAAATAATGGAATAATATCCTGGAACCGGTAAAAACTATTACCAATAACAAGCTTTCAAATATGAACGTAACCCCGTGAAACCAAATTTAATATAACTCCCACATCTTCGAAACCATTCGACACTGTTCATGTTGACACACCCAGTAAACGCATTCCAACAGTAGGCATGCTTTACAGCAAGCTGAAGACTCAGTGGACAAGAACGAAAAAGTAAGTTCATTTCTCCATTAAAAATTGCAAAGCTACATACGTAGATATTACAAAACAATACGTCAAGATCAGGATTGGGGAACATCGTAGATCAACACAAAACAAAACGGCGATTAACAAACACATTTCTGATTTGGAAAATTAAGGAAGAACAAAATATCTCCAAATAAATTAGTTAACAAATTATAAACATTTTCTAATTTACTGCGTGCATGTTGCATGTCCATGTGTTCTTTAATGTCAGCACAGTAATCATATGCTTTTCTCTTAGCCCCGGACGATAATTAACAGTCATTAATTTTAATTACTTACTGAGAAGTAGCCACAATACGTCGCTGTCAAACGCGCGCTACTTTCAGACACCCAACTAATGAGAAAAAAATAGACGTGCATTTTGTTTAGCTCTTTAACTTGTGGAGCGCTCAACATGCTTTTTCATTTTCCTACCTTTTTTGTTCATTATTTTTCACTCAGACACAGAGATAAATTTCTCAATATGGTGATTTATTCGCAGGCAAAATGCTTTTTAAAATACTCTTCTACAAAAGACATTATTATACACGTTGTTTTAAAATGGAAGTCTAAATGTTACATTGTAACATATATGTTACTTAAACCAGATCTGTAATGAGATGTAACAGTTATATTTATTTCAATGACTTTTAGATCCATGCATTGTCTGTACTCGAATAAAAATGATATAGTAAGAAAAATTTACTGTCAGATCTAGCTATAATAGTTACTTATGTATAATCTTTATTATAACCTTGGTACATACAACGTTTTATTTTATTTTGGTTCTTGGAATTAAAGGATCAATAGGTATATTTGTATATTCGGTATCGTTGAATTTGAAGTATGCTATGGTTTCTACATAGTTTATTGGTATTGCTACGTTGTTTATTATAAACAATTTTATGAGTCGATTCTGTTCTGTTCACTGTAAGTTTTACAAATCTGTAAATCAGTAAATAATGAACAAAATCGCAACGAAAGCTGCCACTCTTATGCATAATTTTTACCTCTCGCAAAAAAGAGGTATTGAATTCATGCTAAAAATCGCATATCCAGATTTTAGTGAACAAGCACGTTTTAAGATCCCTAAAATCCGATTATAACATTTTTACAATGATGTCCGTATGTGTGTGTGTATGTGTGTGTGTGTGTGTGTGTGTGTGTGTGTGTGTGTGTGTGTGTGTGTGTGTGTGGATGTGTGTGTGGATGTGTGTGTGTGTGTGGATGTGTGTATGTGTGAATGTGTGTGTGTGTGGATGTGTGTGTGGATGTGTGTGTATGTGTGTGTGTGGATGTGTGTGTGTGTCTGTGTGTGTATGTGTGTGTGTGGATGTGTGGATATTGAATCCACGATTTCTTAAATACTATAAGACAATACATTTTTAACTACGGATTCCTCAATCTAACAATAATGGGAAGAGTTGATTAAGTACTGGTAACAATTGGACAACCGGAAGTAGTAGTTACAAGAAAAAAATCATCTAAATATTATTTATCGAAAATTTATGTAAATACTTATATTAAAGATCGTTAAATTCTTTATTCGATAAATATAAATTCATTATTATATCTTCTATAGATTTAGAGATAAAGAAATGCATATAAAATAATTTGATATAAAAAATCTCAGATCAAATTACTTCAAGGCAAGAAATTCAAATATTTGTAATTGACACATAAATGTCAGTGTCAAAAATATTTGTATGCCACTGTCAAAAATATTTGTACATCATTATGAAGATTATAAAAATAAATAAAAAGTCAACAACGCAAAAGAATATACGTAAAAAAGAATATAAAAGAAATTTGCGAAAAAATGACGAATGTAAAGAAAAAGAAAAGGAAAGTAGAAAAAAATTCAGGATATTGAATATAAAGAAAATGTATGTATTGTACATAATTTATATTAAAATATCCCATAGATTTTGTAAATATATGTGAGAATTATTTTGTAGTGAGACATAAATATATGTATTTGTATTTAAAAATATTTTTTGTTTTATGCGTACAACCAGGTAAAATGGCGAGAGGTAATGTGCTGGCCACATCAGATTTTTTGACAGATTTACAGATCTGTAAGACTTACAGACGTGAACAGAATCGATCCATTAATTGAGTGTAAAATGAAAATGACAGATTGATTATTCCAAAGAAATATCGGATGAATTTGAAGCTGGTAAAGGCAAGTTGGTTCCATAGATGTCATAAAGACGTATACAAGAAAGCATAAAATAATTTTGCTGGAGGCGGTGTTCAAAAAATGTGATTTATCGAATTCGTTGTATTTTTTTTATATTTATCCATAAACCACAATATAAACTATGTTTTAATATCTGTTCCGTGGCATCTTTATAGGCCCTCGGGCAGTAAAAGCCAAATTGGAATTGGAATAATAACAAAAAGAAAAATTTGGAATGAAGACGATCTGTCATTTACATCAGCCAAATGCGCAGTTTCGTGTAATTTTGACTGAAAACTGGAACATTTCTCACCACAGCACGGCATTTTATCAATACACCAGCTGTTTCCAGAGTTACAGCATGCCTTGTGACGTGTATAAATTTTTTATAATTTTTACTTCTGTATTCTAATACTGAGCTGTTTAATAAACAAATATATTATAAGTAATATAGATCGTACAAAGTGTTGCAATGAAAAATAAAAACTGGCAATTACCATGATTTAAATAATAAAGGAGCTGGTAATTCCTCGCAGATAAATTTGATACATTTCTTCAGGTGTTAATTATGAAACATAGAAAAAATAAAATAATCCTTACTAATTGCTACGAAGCTTTAAAACTCCGTGAGGTGAAAATGCAATAAAAGTTCTCGTAATCCAGACATAATTCCTACAAAAAGTCGTAAAATTAAAATCTCAGTTTCACGTCAAGTCGTCATTTAACTTATGATTATATTATGTGGATGTTAAGTTTGCCTTCTGCACATATCAAATGCAGTATTGTTTCAACTTAAATCTACTTCATACAGAAAGAGATGTTTAAATAGACTTTTCTTCTCGTACGAGTGTTCGTGGTTTTATTACAGCTCTATATCTATGTCGGAATACATTTGCGGTGCAAATAAGAAGGTCTAAGTGGATTATTTTCATTTCTACAATTTATATTTCTGCATTTATTTTATAACATTTGTATGCTTTCTAAAGGTAATTTCTTTATGTATTTTATTATTAATAGTCGCGTTCTTTTTACATAATATCAGTTCGTTTTAGCTCACCTAAGTTGCCACACTAATTTTATCCGTTCTTTTGCCGTAACTGGGTGAAATTAAGTGAGAGTCACCTCTTACACTTCTTGAGTTTTTAATCTGAGATGAAAAGTGGGGATAAATGTTTTGTTGTTACTGGCTATCACATACAATTAGTTTGCTTATTGTAAAGGTTATTTGTTTTTTCCTCTAATAATATTATTTTAAAATTAAAGATATTGTGCTAGAATTAAAGTAATGATTATTTAATATTTATTAGGTTTAAAATTTGTTTCTAGGAGCAGTGCCGGCTCTAGGGTGTTTCTAAGGTGGGCAAGTGTCAGATAAGCGCTCCAAATCCCCTCACCGCAAATGATAAAAATCTGATGTGGCCAGCGCATTACCTACCGCCATTCCGTGTATTTTGTATAAAGGTCATACAGAAAGTTTCTTGCAAAAGATTCTACTTATTTCTTGTACATTACCTTAAGGCAGTTGTATGTATTTTATACAAATTCCATACAGAAAGCAAAAGATCCTATATTTTCAGTAAAATTATATTACAAACATACTGTCAACTGCACTTGACACTGACACCTTTCAATCAGAATTTTATCAATATCTGTTTCCAGAGTTACAGCATAGCTGGCTAATACATATGATATTTAATTTCTTTATAATTTTTAACTCTACAGGGAATTTATTTTAACACGCAACATATGGTAAATCACTGCCATGGTTACACTACTGTCCAAAAATGACAGCAATGTAATATTTGTCCATTTTAAAATGCAACATACAAAATTTTTAGTTTTGTATTAACAATACTAATTTCCAATAAATTAGCCTACATAAGATTAACAAAAAAATCAAAACTTTAATGTAGCACATCTTAACAAACTTTGGCTTACAAAAATTGATAACTTTAATGTAATAAATGTTCAAAAATACCCCCATTCACAGTGAGGCAATATCCTAGTCGGTCGTAGAAAGAATTGATACCATTTGTGATGTGTTCTGGAGGTATCTCCTGTGCTGCAATACTATTTATAATGTTGCATTTTAAAATGGACAAATATTACATTGCTGTCATTTTTTGACAGAAGTGAGTAACCATGGAAATGATAATAATAAAATAAATTCTCTGTATATCCATTTAATATTAAGTATGAAATGCATTCAAATCGTATAAGAGAATAAAATAATCTTTAATATTTGTAATAACATTAAATGTGAAAAAATTATATTTAACATCGTTTATTCAAGAAAAACTGTTAAAATTTTCATGAGGGTACTTCCGGCTGACCAATTATAAACAAAATCTAATCAGCTCTTCACATTGATGTAACGAAGAGGAGTACGAAAGAATTATAATTTTTAGAATTGTAGTATTAGAGATATCGCTTTAGAAAATTTTGTCACACACACACACACACACACACACACACACACACACACACACACACACACACACTCACACACACACACACACACACACACACACACACACACACACACACACACACACACACACACACACACACACACATACATACATACACTCACACACATACAAACATCATCTTAAAAATAGTAAAATCGTATTCGAGGGACCTCAGAACGTGCTTATTCATTAAAATCTCACCACCGAATTTTTTGACTAAAGACAATACCTTCCTTCCTTACCTAAAGGTAAAAAGAACGCGAATATTTTGTAAGTTTAAGGCAAACCATAAGTCAACGTTCAAACAAGGCTTAACGAAGATAATTTTAAAAATAAATTTAATTTAATTTGTACAGGATTTGTAACATTGTACAATTATTTCTCTTTCCAGTTGAAAATTCTGTGAATTAGGGTTGAATATTCCAGTGTACAATTGTATTTTTCAGCGATTTCATTGTAGTAAAATCTAAATATTTTATGTTGAGAACTTGGTACCCGCATGTCGCTTTTCCAAATTACAAAACCGTTTGTCCGAGGGATTCTGTGTGATAAGACCGCACATATCCACACGCCCGAAATTCCAAACTTTTAAAAATAACAATAAAAACAATTGACTTCTACACCCCACTGCTGCTGGTTTAATCAACATAAAACATTCATAGCCCATTACCGAAAAGGCATTATCGAAAACATCGACAATTCCAAAAGAATCCTGCTGAAAAAACGAATTTAGAAGATCAGAATTTATGTTCATGAGAGGCTGGAATGCGAGGATTAAAGGGGTTAAGGCCGTTTGGCACCATGCAATTGTATCGATGGTTTACTCATTTTTGCAGTCGTTTATGTATTTAACTGTATTGGACCTAAGATTAGCCCCTGTGGAACACCATTAAAATACATTCATTATAAGTTAAAAGTGAATTAGTAACTAATTTGTAATAATTATATGATAAATAGTACTCGTACATTAAGTATTAAGAACGGCAAGGACAGTTTACCGATCGAAGACTGAACTTAACATTTTTTGCATGACCACGATGGACGCACAACATTATAAAAAAATCTGATGTGGCCAGCACATTACCTTCCGTCAGTTCCGTGCGTCAGTTCTATGTATTTTGTATAAATGTCATACAGAAAGTTCCTTGCAAAAGATTATATTTCTTGTACATTACCTTAAGGCAGTTGTATGTATTTTATACAAATTCCATACAGAAAGTTTCTAACAAAAGATCCTATATTTCCAGTAAAATTATAACATAAACATACTGTCAACTGCACTTGACACTGACACCTTTCAATCAGAATTTTCTTAATGTATCGCAGCTGTTTCCAGAGTTATAGCAAAGCTGACTAATATATATGATATTTAATTTCTTCATAATTTTTTAACTCTATGTCCATTTAATATAAAGTATAAAATGTATTCAAATCGTATAGAGAAAAAATAATTCTTTAATATTTATAATAACATTAAATGTGAAAAAATGATATTTAACATCGATTTTTCAAGAAAAACTGTTAAAATCTTCAAATGAAGGTACTTCCGGTTGACCAATTATAACCAAAATCTAATCAGCTCTTCACATGGATGTAACGAAGAGGAATACGAAAGAATTATAATTTTTGGAATTGTAGTATTAGAGTTATCGCATTAGAAAATTTTGTCACACACAGACACACACACATACATACACACACACACACACACACACACACACACACACACACACACACACACACACACACACACACACACACACACACATACATACAGACATCATCGTAAAAATAGTAAAATCGTATTCTAGGGTCCCTAAAACGTGCTTATTCATCAAAAACTCACCACCGAATTTTTTGACCAAAGACAATACCTTCCTTACCTAAAGGTGACGGAAGGTAAAAATAATTAGTAAATAATTTGTAATAATTATATGATAATTAGTACTCGTACATTAAGTATTAAGAACGGCAAGGACAGTTTACCGATCGAAGACTGAGCTTAACATTTTTTTGAATGACCACGATGGACGCACAACATTTAAAAAAAATCAGATGTTGCCAACACAATACCTCACGCTATTTAATTTTATTAATTTAAATATACACATTTACATAGTTATGCTGGAAGCTGTATTAAGATACGTTCCATATAACTATGGTTCTATTTACTATTTTCATTTTAAAACGTTACTATTATTATTTTGAAATGATTAGTTCTTTGACAGTGATATTTATCTGTCAGTTACATACATTTGAGATATGAACTGTGTAACCAAGGAGTTGTGCTTGTTTAAAGCGTAGGCTCCGGGATTAAAATTATAGATAATTTTATAAATTTATTCATAAAATATGTGGAAAAAGTATTTATGCAAATTTGTAGATTATTTAATAATCTTTAATTTTTATAATAACACAAATCTCGAAAAAATTTGAATGTATTTTTCGAAGAAAAACTATTTTGAGCTTCAAGTAAAGTACCATTTCCTGTTATCTTATTTACACCAAAATCTAAAGGCTTCTTCCCATATTAGAACAAGGTATAGAAATATAAGATTCCAAAATTTTCTGAATGATAGTATTTGAGTTAGAGTGGAGGATCCACACATCCATACACACACATACACAGCATCATTGTGAAAATGTTAAAATTGGATTCTCTAGGGCCCTAAAAACGTGGTCATTTACCATAATCTCCATATGCGATTTTTAGTACGATCCCTATACCTCCCTTACCAAGGGTAGCGGGAGGTACCTCCCGCCATTTACAGCCCAAATCACGAAAAAGATTAAGCTAATCCTAATTTTTGGATTAGCGAATTTTACTCAAATTTGGCAATTTTTATAATAACATTAATCTCGAAAAAATAACATTTAAAGGTATTTTTCGAAGAAAAACTATTTTGAGCTTCTAGTAAAGTGCCATTTCCGGTTATCCGCTTTTCACCCAAATCTAATGGACTCTTTCATTTACAGAAAAAGTTCGAAATGTTTTCTGAATGATAGTATTTGAGTTAGAGTGAAGGATCCACACACACACACATACACACAGACATCATCCTGAAAATGTTAAAATTAGATTCCAGGGACCTTAAAACGTGGTCATTTACCAAAATCTCGATATGCTATTTTTAGCACGATCCCTATACCTCCCTTACCAAGGGTAGCGGGAGGTAAAAATGTTCAGGATATTAATCCATTGTTTATATGTACAAAAGTAGGCTGGTAACTAAGTAATAACAATATCTGTATGGTAATATTATTACTATACTGACTTGTCAACAGCGGTCTACAAAATGAAAATAAAATAAATGTAAAGTATATGCTCTTCATTAATACATACATATAACGTTAGTGTATTGATCTAAATACGGTTTACTTTTTTCTAAAATAATACACATGAGAAATAAAGCTTATAATTTGAATATTTGTCATATTGACATATGTCAAAAAAATTGTTCTGTTAACCATAGCATTAACAAAAGAATTTCAAAAAATAATATTTATTAATATAGTCTCCATTTTCTGAAACCGATAAACTATTGAACAAACCATGGAGCTCGGTTTTCAAAATGGCATCTGCGGCAGTTATGATATACATTACATTTCTAGGTATGTTAATAGCTAAAAAACATTTTTATATGCAACTTTTAATTTTGTACACTCTACAGTTTTTGACGTAAAAAGAACAGAGGAGCAGAAAATTGCACAAAACTAAAATCCCATGTTAAATTCCTATTTGCACCTGACCGTCAACACCCTGTATATGTCAATGAATTAGAATTAATCTTTCTATATATGAAACATTGTTCTTTTCATATACTTCTCAGCTCAGTTCATCTCAACTCACTTATCAACTAAGCTAAACAATATGTAATATTCCAAAAAGAATACAGTTAATATTACGTTAATCATGTTCTTTATAATTTGTATCGTCTACATTTAAACCCTTTTTTTACAATAAAAACACCATCCCATTCCAATGTAGCGTAGGTGGAAGAATTTATCATTGTCTGTGGTTGGGCACTAAAGACAGATGGCCATTAATTTGAGCGTCGCAGCCAGATAAGGCAGAGGGTGATCCGAACGTGGCACATTAATCAGTCCCCGATAGGATCTGATAGCACTGTTGCTCTGTTATCCTGTTATATGTTCTCGTCCGTCAGCTCAGGTGATTGGCTTAAGGATGCGATTGGTTAGTGATGATTGCGAGGTGTCCGGATGGGATTCCAAAAGGATTCTTCGAACAAATACAAACAGAGGATTTCACTAAGTAATGGCAATTTGTGTATACATGAATGATGATGAAGATAATACAGCTATTGCAAGATATATTTACGAATCAAGTAATTCCCAAGTTTTTAATTTAAACTATATACATACATAATCTGTAACCCGTTTTGTATCTTTTGGTGTAAGGGTCAAAATAATAATTGTGAAGGAGTTGATTGCAACAAAGAATATTTTGATTATAGCTCAAGACTCAAGATTATTGATAACAAGAATAAAACCAACAATTAATTTAGTAGAAAAAATCTGATGTGGCCAGCACATAACCTCTCGCCAGATATTTTACCTGGTTGTACGCATAAAACAAAAAATATTTTTAAATACAAATACATATATTCATGTCTCACTACAAAATAATTCTCACATATATTTGCAAAATCTTTGGATATTTTAATATAAGTTATATACAATACATACATTTTCTTTATATATATCCTGAAATTTTCTTTTTCTACTTTTCTTTTCTTTTTCTTTATGTTCGTCATTTTTTCGCAAATTCCTTTTATATTCTTTTTTACGTATATTCTTTTAGGTTGTTGACTTTTTTTTTATTTTCATAATGGTATAGGTACAAATATTTTTGACAGTGGCATACAAATATTTATGACAGTGACATTTATGTGTCAATTACAAACATTTGAATTTCTTGCCTTGAAGTAGTTTGATCTGAGATTTATTACATCAAATTATTTTATATGCATTTCTTTATCTCTAAATCTATAGAAGATATAATAATGAATTTATATTTTCGAATAAAGAATTTACGTTGTTTCCCATTATTGTTAGATTGAGGAATCCGTAGTTAAAAATGTCTTAAGTCTTATAATATTTGAGAAATCGTGGATCCAACATCCATACACACACTCACTCACACACACACACACACACACACACACACACACACACACACACACACACACACACACATTCACAGACACACACATCCACACACACACACTCACTCTCTCTCTCTCTATCACACACCCACAAACACACACCCACACGCACACTCGCACACACACGCACACGCCCACACACACACACTCACACACACACACACACACATACATACATACATACATACATACACACACACACACACACACACACACACACACACACACACACACACACACACACACACACACACACACACACACACAGGCATCATCGTAAAAATGTTATACTCGGATTCTAGGGACCTTAAAACGTGCTTATTCACTAAAATCTGGATATTTTTAGCATGAATTCAATACCTCTCTTAGCGAGAGGTAATGAAAATGCATCTAAAACAATAGTAAAAATCCGAAATATTCAAAATTTACAAAAAATATATAAATATTTAATAAATTATCTATAATCGATTACTACAAAAATGAAAAAAAACCTTTCCCAAAAAAAATATGTTGAAGATTGAATAAATCTACAACAGTAAAAATCCAAAACATAATATATTTCAAAATATAATAATTAATAAATGATCTAAAATCAATACTACAAAAAGGGATAAAGAACCTTCCCAAACATTAATTTATATATAAAAATTGAACAAATTTATAAAAGTTTTTAAAGCAGTAGTAAATTTTCAAAAACAAAAACCCCATCTTTCGGAAACAGATCTCCCTGTAAGTATTTGGGCAAACATAATCACCAGCGTTGTTCCTCATCCTCATTCTCATCCTGATCCGCATCCTCACGGCCACATCAATCACTTTGATAAGCCTCTCAGCGCACAAAAAGCGCATGACACCCCCTTCACTCTTCCACCACCCCGCTTTCCATAAAAACTCCAATATCACCCGCTGCACATATATATGCGGGTTACCGAGTTTAAAAACGCGCATACCAAAACAATAATAGTCAATCAATGATAGCAATGAGCCAATAACCAAATGGAACGCGCGTGGAGGGGTAGCTCGAGCGAGGGAGGGAGATGTGACAACCCTGTTTACAAATGTTGCGATTGATTCTTTCAATGTACTGTGCCAGTGTTGCGTGCATCGAGCCACATATCCTCATCGACAGCTGAAGATACTGACATTGTTGACAAGTGTTGTGGTGCGTCTCATCGTCGTTCTTATTACCTCATCGAAAACTGTATGTATGTTTTTATTATGGTGTTGTATTACGCTCGTTGTCATTGTGCACGTATCACAAAATAGGTATTAGGTTGACAATAGCCACTAATTAATTATATCGACTGAATAGTGTATCCAGCTAAACAATGTTAAAACAATTGCTTGCTAGCGCGAATATCAATTGTTTTTCGCTTTGTTGTAAGTAGCTCTGATCATTTTGTTAACATTCATGTAAACACAGTGAAATTTCATAGTAATTAGGAATATATGTTTGAACAATCGTATAAATTAAAATAATAAATTTAGTAAAAATTGTTGAAACATCTTCAGTGGATATTTTATGTATTATATAGTCCTACTGTAGTATCTGCAGCATGCGAAGAGAGAAGAGAGTGTATTTTAATGGCCGAGTCTACCCTTCCGAGGGGCGAAACGCCCGCAATAACTTACGTGCAGCTAAAATGGCACCCTCCTGCTAAAAATAGTAGGCGGGGCTTGTGGATTATCTGCACCAGCCGCAAAAGTTCCCTACGTCCTAAAAACTCACGGGGTGGGGCTTACTCTTCTTCATCCCTCTCCACGCAGCATTTGCACCCCTATTGCCCTTTGCATAATGGCTATTATCCCATCCTACTGTCGGTAAGGGTAGTGGGTTTCCCGAAAATATGTTGGACACGTCGAGTCAATGATTATCAGCAGTGGAAACTTCTCGTTATACCTGTACCGACGGATCCTCGACAAATGTTAATTGTTTACCTGGACAACTCTGACTGAAACATTACATGTGTTTTCGCTTTGTATTGCAGCAGAGATAAAATAAAGTACAGACTTCACCGGTCTGTTTAGATTTTTCTTTTTCTCATATCTTCTCCTCTAGATAGATCTCATTGCCTCATTTTTACTGCTGTACAATCAATTTTCAAATAAATTGTCTCGTTACTTTATAAAAGTTTAATTTTCTTCAAAATGCTACGCTGTCTTACATTTCCAAGTATACAGGTGCCCATTTCAAAAAGTACCCGCCTGAAAATTCATGAATAGGCAATCCAGGATAAATTTCATACTGACTTGGTTTTTAAAAATTTGTTTTGTTCTTATACCTACTGTGATTATTCGATTTAAAGTAGTAAAATTTCAGGCGGGAACAAATAAAATGGGCACCCTGTATATAGCTGCCTAAATATTTTATAGCCGTAGAAGACTACTCAATATATTACATATTTTGAATGTCTATGTTTTTTATTTTTTATATTTTCTTTTCAGATGTCTCTACATATTGAAAAATGCTTTGCACAAACACATAACATACATAACCATTTTCAATTTTTTATCTTCCGTCACCTTTAGGTAAGGAAGGTATTGTCTTTTGTCAAAAAATTCGGTGGTGAAGAATGAATAAGCAAGTTTTAGGGCCCCTAAAATATGATTTTACATTTTTTACGTTGATGTCTGTATGTATGTATGTATGTATGTATGTATGTATGTATGTATGTATGTATGTATGTATGTATGAATGTATGAATGTATGTATGTATGTATGTGTGTGTGTGTGTGTGTGTGTGTGTGTGTGTGTGTGTGTGTGTGCGCACGCACGTGTGTGTGTCACAAAATTTTCGCCTGCGATAACTCTAATATTATAATTCTTTCATATTCTCCTTCGTTACATCCATATGAAGAGCTGATTAGATTTTGGTTATAATTGGTCAACCGGAAGTACCCTCATTTCAATATTTTAACAGTTTTTCTTGAAAAAACTATGTTAAATAACATTTTTTTACATTTAATGTTATTATAAATATTAAAGAATATTTTATTCTTTGTACGATTTAAATGCATTTTATACTTCATATAGCAGGGATAAAGAGTTAAAAAATTATAAAGAAATTAAATTTCATAAAGCATCCAGCTATGCTATAACATTGGAAACAGCTGCTATATTAAGAAAATTCTGATTGTAAGATGTCAGTATCAAGTGCAATTTATATAATATGTTTGTGTTATAATTTTACTGGAAATATAGGATCGTTTTGCTAGAAGCTTTCTGCATGGAATTTGTATAAAATACATACAATGGCCAGACGGCAAGTAGAATCTTTTGCAAGGAACTTTCTGTATGAAATTTGTACAAAATACAACACATACATAGAACTGACGGAAGGTAATGTGCTGGCCACATCAATTTTTTTTATTTACCTACTTATTTATAAACAGCTGTTTATTTTTCAACAACCTGACATATATATATATATATATATATATATATATATATATATATATATATATATATATATATATATATATATATATATATATATATATATATATATATTGGATATTTCGTTTATCACATAATGTTTCATTTCAAAATTTAAACTTTGTTTATAAAAAATAAATAAATGACAGATGCTTACTCCTAAGAACAGTATGTTTTATAAAGTTCTGTTAATACTATACGTAAAATAATGCCAAATGTTCCTAAGTATTTTTGATGTTGGTGGAGTATTTTCTTCCATATATCAATAGCATATTACAGTTACTATAATATTTAGACATGTTCTAGTATGAATTTTAGGTTCTGCGCATCCAACGGTAGTCTCAATCTAACGCGCGCCATCTATACTCCGATTTTCAAACCTTTAGGTCCCATCTTACCACCTGTAGTTAAAGTGACAGTTTCGTGAGTTAAAAATTAAACTGAAGGTTCGAAGAGATGCGAACAACAGTTTTACCTTCCAGAAAGCTGTAACCCAAAGTAGTAAAAACAATTTGGCAACATAACCGTTGATTATCCCTAACTGTCACTGTAACTACAGAGGTTGTGGGAGCGGGCCTAATACAAATATAAATAAAAATAAGTATTGTAATATTATCTGAACATTAAATATTTATTTAAATGACCTATACATATAATGAATAATTAGGTCCATATTATATTGTCCACAATAATTTTAATATGTTATTGCTTTTATATTTTTTAACCATCTCTTTAAAATGTTAGTCAGACATCACTGTAATATTTGAACAAATAATCTTGAAGGAAACTAAAAAAAAATTATTATTATTATTGTAAATAATATTTGGTATGTGGGCACGATGAAATTTATATATTTTAATAATAAAATCATCTTCATTTTCCATTAAGTAGATGTCTGTTTATTTCCAATTTTAATTTTAATAACAAACAAAACGAAAATAATTATTCAAAAAAAAACGAGATAACTAATTAATATTAAGAAAATAACAACAAGATTTTATATAATTTTTTAATTTGAACAAAAAATCTGTACTATTATGGATACCTATTATTAAAGTAGGACAAAATTCATAATTACATTACTATCTCTGGTTTGCCCCCAAAATTCAAATTGATTCCTGAAATATCAACCCTGTCTAACTTTAACTTTCTGTGTAACAGTGTCGACCGCTCGCACCCCACCCCCCGCTGAAGGGTATTCACAAGCCACGAGGGACCGGCAGAACTCGAGCAATTTAAATCAGGGAGTGGTCTCTTCAGAAGCTCTTTCATATCGATCCTTTCCCGCCGTTTTTAGGTTTGTCAGCACCCCTAGCGCCAAAAGAGGGAAGTGAGCAAGGGTTTAACTACCCCCCGATAGATGGCGAGCAGATCGGATGGAGGGTAGTTTTATAGGGAGGTTTTAAAAGTTGTAAGAAGGGGTATTTGTATGTTAGTATAATTTTTCCAAAACCAACTTATTAAATGGTATTTTTTTATACCTAACCTAACCTAACCTAACCAACTTATTAAATGGTATATTTTTTATTAAAATATAGTTTTTAAAGTAACAATTTGATAATGAAGATGATTATACTTTAATCACTAATTACTTCATCATTACATTGTAATCAATAAAATTTAGGTATTAAAAATATCATGTATTAAATTTTGTTCTAAATGCATGCATGTATTATTTTTAATATTTTGTTAATTTATCCCTAGTGAAAAATATTTTGAATATAATTGCATGTAAACTAATTATATGTAAACAATTCTATATGTGTACAGGATTTACTAAATAAATTTATATTGAGCTTTACTATTTTGTTTATTTTATTGGCAATTTTCAATTCGCCTCTCACATTATTTAGTTAACAATAGGATTATGTTTTACTTTTTATTATGTTTACATTTATTTTATTGATGAGTCAGTGTAATTATTTCAATAATCCATTTGCATAACTACAATTAACAGTAAAGTGTCATTTATTTTATATTAAATTATCTTAAAAGATAAGTAGATAAATAGTAGAATAAAGAGGAGCGTTCTAGACCAAATTTGACCTTCACTTCATTTCTAGGTCAAAGACAAAAATAAGATTCCTTATCACTATCGGTTATTAATTGTTTTTATTAATATTTGTTTGATGATGTGCAAAACATAGTGTCTCAATTTTTTATTGACTATGTTTGAAATTAATTCGAGTTCCTTTAATTATACTTACTATATCATTTGACCATATTTAGATATTTGTTTTGGGCAAGGAAACCGAAGACACAATTTGACCAAGTTTATTTATCTCAATTTGACTAACTTTAATAATACTTACTGAAACAATCATTGCGTTGTTAAATAAAACAATGGTATATATATAAGATAAGAAAACAGTCGCGAGTACTTTCCGCATCTACATATATATATATATATATATATATATATATATATATATATATATATATATATATATATATATATATATATATATATATGGTAGTGACTTAGTCAACGCAGCATAGAGGTTTCAAAAATGTACAGTTATTTGCTCTCCTAATTATTTTAAATCAAAATTGTATTTAGATTTTTGCTACAGAAAAAAATACTGCTCCTAATATGCTATTGTTTATAATTTTTCAATTTCCGAAACCGTAAAAATAATCGAAAACAATAATAACATTTTTGCAAAAATCATTGGTGCCATGGAACAAAATTTTTAACAAAAACGCAAACATCTGTTACAGATTCTTGACGTTTAAACTTATTTTCAAAACGAGGAAAATGAAAACACCTTTATTGTAGTTGACGACAACAATGGAATTGTTGATTACAACAATGTAATTTGACAAGAACAAAATTTAAGATTTCTTTAAGAAGTGACTATGAATACGACTCTTAACTTATTTAAATTAAAAGACATAAAATGTATTGGGAAAAAGGATTTTTATTTTTCTATCACAAACATATGAATTTATAATATAAAATAACATATCACAAACCACCGTTCACCATTAAATAATGCCCTAATCTGTTGTAAAATTCTTGTCTGACATTTGTAAATTGTTTATGTGATATTTGTTTAAATTTTTATTCCATGGCATCAATGATTTTTGCAAAAACGTTATTATTTTCCACCATTTTTACGGTTCCATAAATTGAAAAATTATAAACAATATCATATTCGGATGCAGTATTTTTTTCTCTAGCAAAAATTGAAATACAATTTTGCTCTAAAATAATTAGGGGAGCAAATAACTGCACATTAAGATTTTACCATTGAAACCCCTATGCTGCGTCTTCCAAGTCACCACCTTGTATATAACACTTCATTTTCCATTGTTTTATTTAAAAACGCAATGATATGTATAGAATAGTAAAGACGAAATATAAATTAATTGGTCTTAGAAAATGTTGAACCCATACATTTTTTTTGCAGAAATTATTATTTTGCACAATCGGTTTTTTTAAGTTTACTGATAGGATTTCCAAGGCAATAGGTTTTATTTATTGATCAAGATTGGGTTGCTGAGATAACAAAGCCAGTAAATTGTACAAAAAGCTCATAGGCGGTAAGTAAATAATTTGTACATCGCCTTAGCAATAGCATAAGTATAAATACAAATCATAGTTACCTTTAGTAAAATAACTATTTGTCAGTTGATAATATTTTTAAATTTTATTCGATCAATTGTATAAAAATGCTACAAAAAGTCCGATCTTGCAAAAAAATGTAATAAGCATTTATTCTATAAGATAACGTATGACAAAATCATTTGATTATTTAAATTTTAAATAATTTGGTTTTGTAAATTTGTTTTATTCAGTGTTGTGCATATAGGATAAGCGAGTTACTGTGTCCATATTAGTGTTAAATATGTTTGTAACTACTATGTAACATTTCCAAACATTCGCGGTTTGTAAAAATTATGAATTCTTGGTAATGACGTCACATCAGCTGATCGCGTTCATAATCACCACATAACCTCAAAGCACTAAACGTTTTTGCTCGTGCTTTCTGATGTGACGTTAGCTTGGTACGCTAGTGATAAAACCTCGTAGTTGTAGCTGGGACCGAAGCGCTGCTAGCATTCCGCGCACCGAATTATCCACCCTATTATCAGCAGCAGTAAGGACGCGCAGAGCGGCGTATGGAGATTACTAAAGATAAAGGCAGTAACGCTTCGTTGCATCTCGCAGCAATTTTAGGCTTTATTGTTGTTAAGTAATGATGTCGTTGAGGTTTTCAGTTGTTAATGATGCTGGAATTGTTGTCCCGGATGCTTCTTTCTGCTATCAACGGTTACTTATTTTAAAGTTATTGGGAGTTGTTTGTTTCATTTAGTTAAATTGTCTTCTATGTTTTTCTACTCTTCTACAAATTCGGGTTTGTTTATTTTTTTAGTTTTTAACATTACTGACATTGATATTCGAGCGTACATAACCTATTTTGAACTAGTTCAGAACTATAACATTTTTACCTCCCGCTACCCTTGTAAGGGAGGTATAGGGATCGTACTAAAAATCGCATATAGAGATTTTGGTAAATGAGCACGTTTTAAGGTCCCTAGAATCCAATTATAACATTTTCACGATGACGTCTGTGTGTACGTGTGTATGTGTGTATGTGTGTGTATGTGTGTGTGTGTATGTGTGTATGTGTGTCTGTGTGTACGTGTGTGTGTATGTGTGTATGTGTGTACGTGTGTACATGAGTACGTGTGTATGTGTGTATGTGTGCATATGTGTATGTATGTATGTGTGTATGTGTGTATGTGTATGTGTGTAAGTGTGTATGTGTGTATCTGTGTCTGTGTGTACGTGTGTACATGAGTACGTGTGTATGTGTGCATGTGTATATGTGTGTATGTGTGTGTGTGGATCCTTCACTCTAACTCGAATACTATCATTCAGAAAATTTTGAAATCTTATATTTCGAACTTTTTCTGTATTGGAAAGAGCCCATTAGATTTTGGTGAAAATTGGATAACCGAAAATAGCACTTTACTAGAAGCTCAAAATAGTTCTTCTTCGAAAAATAACTTTAAATGTTATTTTTTCGAAATTAATATTATTATAAAAATTAAAGATTATTAAATTTTCTACAGATTTGCATTAATACTTTTTCTATATATTTTTTAAATCCCAGAGCCTATGCTTTAAACAAACAAAACGCAGTTATTCAAATGTATGTAACTGATATATAAATGTCACTATCAAAGAACTAATCATTTCAAAATAATATTAGTAACGTTTTAAAAAGGAAAAAGTAAATAGAAAGGGAATTCAATACAGTTTCCAGCATAAGTAAATATGTAGGTATGTATTTAGATTAATAAAAATTAACGATTCGCAAAAATATTTAAGCTAATCCTCATTTTTGGATTAGGGAATTCTATTCTATCCCGGTATTTAAAATTTAATCTTCATTTTATTATAGTTTCGGTGACTCAATAGTTAGAGCAACGCCTCATGTTATGATCGAGTGCCCTCGGGGCTCTGAGTTCGAATCCCACTAAGGCATGGATGTGTGTGAATGTGAACCTACTCTGTAATTGGGATTAATCCTGTTGAGGGGTTTATAAAAAGGTAGTTACTTGGATTAGATTAGACTATATTTTAAGAAATAAATTGCCAAAATTAGATTAAAATTCGCTAATCCAAAAATAAGAATTAACTTAATCTTTGTGTGACGGGTGTAAATGGCGGGAGGTATTGTGTTGGCCACACCAGATTTTTTCTCTTTATATATTGTATTTATTATATTGACTATAATAGAAATAAGTACATAGGTAAACCTGTTTATGGATCCATGACCAACTATCGATCAATAATTATTAATCGATTTATTTATTTTGTCAAAATTTATTTGAAGAAGGTCAAACTTCATTGTTATTGTTAGTGGATCAAATTATAAAAATACCTAACGACTAGTTAATTTATGAGTCACTAAAACGTTAAAAAAATCTGTTACACTTTGTATTATTTTTTGGAAATTCAAATGTTTTCTTCATTCAACATTTCAATAACAATGAAAAGAAAACGATCACAATCACAATAAAACTGTACTATCCATTACGTTACAATAAATAATTCATTTCATCAAAACATGTTTTATTATTTGACTCCCTT
>OY720464.1:36990652-36998152 GCA_963082715.1 Harpalus rubripes
ATACCCCATCTTTTTATACAAGCTTCCTTAGTGTGTACCTCTATAAACATAACCTGGTCCATAAACAAAAGCCGGGGTTGAATCCAGGATAACGAACATAGCGTGGAGAACAGTCCAGCTCAGTACTTCGTGTTATCTCCTCCGCCATTTGCTGCCACTATAAAGTTTATTGGGTTAGATTAGGTTTAGTTTATACCTCTATCTCTTATCTCGTTGCTGTGTGGTGCCATCGCACGTTAAATTATACAGGCTCGATTCGGCTGCTAACGTGTCTTTATGCCATGGGGCATAGTATGAATAGAACTTGCAGAATCACCAAGAAGCTGGAATTTATATTGTCAACCCTTGGAGGTACACTATAACTATGTGAATAGAATATCCAGGAATCATTATCAGAGGCAAGAATTGGAAAACTTTGGAATGATGTTTATTTTCGTATTACGCTTAGGAAGAATGAGAAAAAATATGATCCAAAACTTCTCAAATTTGATATTCAAAACACGTATATAATTTGAAAATACAGATTTTCGAAGAAAACATAATAAAATGTAATCCAAAATTTCGTATTACAGACTTTTCTGTTGGAACAACAAATTAGATTTTGTTTACCAACGATTAACCGGAAGTGATACTTTACTTAAAGCTCATTGCTATTTTAAACATGGAATTGGCGGGAGGTCATGTACTGGCCACATCAGATTTTTACCTGCCGTCATACCTTTAGGTAAGGAAGGTATTGTGTGAGTTTTTAATGAATAAGCACGTTTTAGAGTTTTAGAATACGATTTTTGCAATGATGTCTGCATGTCTGTGTATGTGTGTGTGTGTGTGTGTGTGTGTGTGTGTGTGTGTGTGTGTGTGTGTATGTATGTATGTATGTGTGTGTGCGTGTGTGCGTGCGTGCGTGTGTGCGTGTGTGTGCGTGCGTGTGTGTGTATGTGTGGATCCTTCACTCTAACTCAAATACTATCATTCAGGAAATTTTAAAACTTTGTATTTCGAACTTTTCTTGTAATGGAAAGAGCCCATTAGATTTTGGTATAAATCGGATAACCGGAAATGGCATTTTACTTTGTGTGTGTGTGTGTGTATGTGTGTGTGTGTGTGTGTGTGTGTGTGTGTGTGTGTGTGTGTGTGTGTGTGTGTATGTGACGAGTTTTTTTCCGTCCAACACTATAATTCTTTCGTATTCCTCTTCGTTACGTCCATATGAAGAGCTGATTAGATTTTGGTTATAATTAATCGACCGGAAGTACCCTCATTTGAAGATTTTAAGTTTTCCTTGAAAAAACGCTGTTAAATATAATTTTTTCACATTTATTGTTATTATACGATTTGATTAATGGATATTGAGTTAAATAATTATAAAGAAATTAAATTTCATAAAGCAGCCAGCTATGCACTAACACTGAAAACAGCTAATACAGTTTAAAAAATTCTGATAAACAGATGTCAGTGTCAAGTGCGATTGACATAGTATATTTGTGTTATAATTTTACTGCAATTTTAGAATCAATTCTTAGAAACTTTCTCTATGGAATTTGTACAAAATACATAGAACGGACGGAAGGTAATGTACCGGCCACATCAGATTTTTTAAATTAGTTTACGGGATTATTTATACTGTATATATTAGGTATGAATTTCAATACGTAGGAGATCGTACCCAAGAAACGTTCTAATTCATTTACATCAGAGAGTTTTTTTTTTTCATATTAACAATAGCTTGTATTTTTTCATGTGTAACTTCTAAACCATTTAAAAAAAAATTATGTCCAAGATAATTGACTTTTTGAAGAGAAAATTTACATTTACTTTTATTAAATTTAATATTCATTTCTTGCATTCAAAATCCGATCATGTTCTTGTGGTCGTCCGTGAATTATTATATCGTCGATAAAAATTTCGACTCTTTTAATATTATCGAAAATTTGCTTTTTCTAAATACTTCCGGTAAAATACTTGGAGCAAATGGTAGTCTTTTAAAACGATTCCTATTGAACGGTACCTACCAAAAGCTTTTATCCGCATCTAGAGCATTAAAAACTGTCTCGCCTTTCATTTTCGACACGATTTCAAGGGTGCTATGGATGTGCCTATAATCTTTGCTACGTAGCTTACGTCACTGTGTACGCGTAGACAATAATATAGTTTAGGCCATAAAAATTTGTCGGTATATTGTCTACGCTCATGTAGACTAAATTTTGTTTTGATTTTTTTGCTTAAAAAGAAGCCAAAAATATTAATATGTACTGTTCACGTGCTTCAGAGTATACCTATGTAATTTTGTTAAAATTATTGTTTTCTTCTCTACCTCCCATCTTCCATTATTGTTTATTTATTATAAATGATTCTCTGACTGTTAAAATTCATATCGTTAAAACTCTATTACAATTACAAAGTTTACACTCTTTACGTATTGTCTACATTTAACATCATAGATTACACTTAGACGCACATCCACATCTCTGCCGGTTAACATTTTTGACAAATTATAAAACCGAAATGGTTAGAAAATGTCTACAAATTTCTTTCGACTAGTTTACCATTACTATAACTGAATATGTTATTCAAATATTCCGCCATTTAATATTGGGTTACATCGTCTTTTTTTTAATTAAAAACAGCTTTAATTTATTAGCTGTTGTATCCACAAGCCCAACATATTCTTGTGTTCTAATATAGTTGATGTATATATCAAGGTAATATGCATAAAAAGATATACGAGTATAGCAAAACACCATGCAAATCCAAATGTCAAAAATTAAGTTACACTTACCTTTGAAGACCAAACGAATCATGAGGACGCCCAGAAGGAAATTATATAGATGCAAGAGTCCAACAAAAATGTCTATGTCACATTTACAGTACAATAAAATCACAAATCATAACAATAATTCTAATAAACAATCTTTAAACAACACATCACGCACTATATCTGATATTGCACTGAAAATGAAGCCTTTTCGATGTAGGTACAGACATCTATGACAAACCAAATTCAACAGGAATGTGCGAAGTTTAAATAATTAAAAATATATAAAGTAAAACAAATTTTTAATATTTAATAATAAAATAGCAATGTAACAATGTATAAGAACTTTGCATAACAAAAAAATAAATTCTGTACCTTGGTGCTAAAAGAGCCAATGTCCATTTAGCCAATTTCTGTTCATAAAATAATTTTATCTGAAATAAATAATTTTTTTACAAAAAACTTTGAACAGTATATTAAGTATTAAAAACGGTAAGGACAGTTTACCGATCGAAGACAATGTTTGGGGACTGAGCAAAGTGTCTGAGATCGGTAATTCCTTAACGTTCGTGACGCTTATACTATTTTTTGCACGATCGACGCACGAAATTTAAAAGAAAAATAAGATTTGAAAATTATTTTGACATATTAAAAAAAATTATTTGTCATTTTTGAAGTAAGCTATGATTTTTGTTTTTATTTATTTATTTCATACTGTGTCGCATTTCCATGTTTACAATTGTGATTTCAGTCCGGTAAATGAGACTTTACGGTATTATTATTCTTTACCGTACTGTATCGTTGCTAAGCAACCAATTTCTTATTATGATAATTTATAATGAACTACTGAGAGTTTTTTTAAAAATGCGATTACTTTCGAAAAACGTGATATGTCTATATTTTCGTTCACCAGCAGCATAGATTTTACCATGGAGTATTTCGACCATAAAGATGAACTAGTAATTTTCTTCGACTATAAAATGATATACACTCTATAAAGGTACAACTGCAATATAATAATCACTAATACTCACCAGATCTAACATTTATGCTAAAATTACATCCTCTGTTATGTTTCTTACTTGATTTTCTTTTTTCCATTCCATGAAAAGCCGATATTCGTTATTATATCTATCTGCGGATTTTTTGGGGATCAAATTTCCCTTTGCTTCCGCAGATTTTAATAAAATTTGATCCGGAATATCATTTTCCATATTCATTTTTGAAAACGTTGCAAAACGTTGTTAGAAATATCAACAAAACAAAATTGGTTGCTATGGTATCATGACTATTTTATTTTTATTAAGACCCAGACGACATGATTGTTTTTAAAGAGAAAAAGAAAGGTTGAAATAAAGCAAACTTTCATCCAAAAATGCGACACAGATATGAAATAAAATGTTGTACGTCATACGTCCGTTAAATGATTTTCACGGTACTCATTTCAAAATTCCAGACTCGGCTCCTTCGTCGCCTCGTCCGGAAACATCTTATTCGTACCGTAAAAACTCATTTACCGGACTTATAACGTAAATTACTATTATCGTCTCGCCTCCTGTACGGTAAGTGAAGCACATCACTTACCGACGAGATTCACATCACTTACCGTTCAGTCTTGGAAACACTATCGCTAAACATAAAAAATAATTCGATCGTGCAAAAAAATTTAAATGTGCCCATAGAATTGATGAAGTGATATTAGCCGTATTCTTTTGCTGCGTTGGATCAAATCCAACTGATCGTATGGATTAGATCAGAACAGCTCACGTGGTCACAGATTAGTTTATTCGAAAAAACACAACTTTTTATTATGGTTTGAGAAGTTATGTTTTACAAGAAATCGAATAATGAAAAAAATATATAAATACTACTAATATTTGTGTATTTACAATTGTGTATTCTTGTTTTAATTTGTATTATACGTTCTGAAAGATTTTTTAATAATTTCTTTTGGTACCTTAAATGATTAAATGTAATCTCTCGTCATGATTGACTGTCATAAATTATTACAGTTTCTTCCACCGCTTCCGCCATTTTTGAATGTTGTTATTTTCATAAATAATTAAATACGAATATTGGCGCCAAAAATAGTCATGAAAAACAACCCCCCACTCCTGTGTCGTAGAAGCACATACATTACACATTCACAGCTAATAGAAAAATTGTTTTTCCATCACCTACATTTATTTTTGTTATTTAGATAAATAAACGTAGGCGATAGTTTGTCATATGTTAGTAACAAACTTCTAATTTGACTTTTGACGCTGACATTTTCCATTATAAATGAGTAATAATGGCTAATAAAGAATACACTCAAGCTAAGTCGGATAGTTTACCGAAAATCGAAAGCTAGATGATGGCTGAATTTATATCAGAAAACGACTGTTTTACTTTTGCCGAAATAAGGTGTGTTAAAGAGTTAAGGTAAAATAAAATGTAAAAACCAAACCATCAGCTCTTAGCCACAATTTTCTTTTCTTCGCATCTTTTGTCATATTTATAAAGTCAATAGTAGGTTTGTTCCTAGCGCATTATTGCAAGAAGGCACAGTAGGATACTGTAAATTACTTATTTTATATTGAATTTTGTATTATCTAACACAAACCAAACTCAAAAATTTGACACTTGTTTGACAACTTTAACAATATATTTATCATAACACTTGTAACAAAACACAAAGAATTGACACTATAAGAGACCAATTGGAGCCGATGAAGATGTATGTGTTGTGACGTTACATTCTTTATCAGATCCCGTGATTTTTTCAAATTATTATTCAAATTTCAAAATTAATTGTTAAATATCTAATGGATATTTGGTGATATTTTCAAATTTGAGGCTATTTAAATAATGATATCTTTTTAAATTTAATACTTAGAAGGCATATAAAAATTCTTACAACTTATTCGAAAGAACATGCAATTTACTGATCCATGTAATACGGATCTGATCTATCGTAGCGAAAGATTGCGGCTATATTGTTGTTATGGAATGGGCGCCCAACGTGGGGTGCACCAATTTTGTAGGTAACCGGGAAAGTATGAAGAAATAATACTTAAATAAAATGATACAAATATGAAATTTTATTATACTATAGGTTAGCTTATACAGTGATTCCCAAATTTATTCTATAAATTTATAAACAAAATCAGCAGCAGCCAGCCCAAAATCCCGGTTCCTTGTTACGTAGCTTTCTTCCCCCATGATGTATTGAATGTATTCATCCCCTAAGACTGGCTACCCACCCCTGCTCGTACAGTATTGATCGAAGAAGATGGCCGGCTAAGATGTCTGCTAGGTTCTTGAGGGGAGAGGGTACAACCCTTCAGAGTTCTACACAGCACCGTAATTAAATTTATGCAAATGTATTCAGGATTATGACGTAGGGCGGCATCCGTGTTATAGACGCATTAAACTTTACTGCTGCTGCAAATTGAGCTGTGTCGATAAATGGGCTAAGAACCCAACAAGAAGAAGAAAAGTATTAGCAACGAAAAGTTCAATGTTTTCGCTAACTGCAGTTTGGCTCAAATGTCGAATGATAGATAATGTGCAAACATTCTTTAAAATATAAAATATAAAAATTCTATTGTGACATCTGTATGGTGTACCCGCAGAATAACATGAGACATCAGCGGAATTTTAAGGAACTAAATTAATGGCGGCCAGTAGGACATGTCAAATATGTAAACGTCAAAAATCATCGTTTCGTTTACCATAAAAAGATGTTCTCACGCTTAGATTTTATAATTTCATTTGAAAATGTGTGAAAAATAAGCGAATTAAAGAAAATGAACTTAATTATACACCAAAAAGTGCTAGAAATCAAGACATTTCATAATTTTTGGCAAAGATAAAATCGATCATATGAACGTATGGAAAAGAAATTTAAATATATTGCAAAACTTTACTCTGATAATAGTATATTGTGTTATTATGAGTAAAAGTGATATTTGTGTGGCGAGCATGGAAGTTTGCACGACGAGAGAAGCGAGTCGGACAATTGCATGCGAGGCACACAAAGTCACTTTTATTCCGAATGACACATTAATTTATTTTTTTTCAAACGCACGAAGTACTTTTCTTTTTATTCGCTAATTCTATATAGTTTCTATAGATATTTATTTATTTTATTTCTACCTTGTGAATCAAGTCACAAAAAATGACACTTCTACGGCGTTTAAAAAAAAATACGTCTTCTCTTTGCATTTCACAAAAGGAGATTATAATAAAATTATGCAAGTATATTTAATACAACTATTGAGAGTAATGATAAATAAAATTTGTAGATTCATTGATTTTACTGATATTTGTGCCGTAGACTGCAGTTCCAATTCAGAATTGCTATATGTCAAGTTGCGCCACAAGTAGTATTTAAACCTGAATTTAGGAATTTTTGCCCGTTAACCACTGTACGACACTACGTGTATATTTGAATTGGGTGACCTTCAACAAGCTTGCTTTACGCGCTAGAATAGGCATACATAAGGTGTCTGTCTAGGTATCTAAGACGAAAGATTATTTATTTTCATATCATTGTTAGTAACTATGAAATTTTTTTAAATAACATTTGTTTAAAACCTTTTCCGGTTTAAATTAAAATGTAAACATACAAAAAAATACGTAAAACATAATTCAAATTTAAATTTAAATGTCCATTTGACAAATATAAAAATATAATAATTGTTCTAAATTAATAAAACTCATTAACAATTATATATATATATATATATATATATATATAT